>JAYJMB010053217.1:0-10004 GCA_036873735.1 Pouteria campechiana
TATTATCATAGGTTATCTCATTAGAAACCTATAATAGGTATGATCGTTGGAATCATAATTAGATCCATATTCAGATTCATAAATCCAAGGAATCATGATTTGATTCCAAAATCTAGGTAAAATCTGAAATGGGACTTATTCTTATTCATAATGATCCGGTTAGGATCAATCTAAACTGGCCCATTCTATATAGGATTCAACATGGCAACTATTAGCAGGAAAAGGAGGGAAACGGATACTCAATTGAAAGTGAGTAAACAGAATTTCATACTTGATCTCATAAATACATAGAGAATTCTATGGAAAGCCGTATTCGATGAAAGTCGTATGTACGACTTAGAGGGAGATCTTTCTTTCATATCTTTTGAGATCCACCCTACAATATGGAAAAAGCTAAAATAAGTGATTCATTTTTAGCCCTTATAAAAACAAAATAGATTCTTGAACCTCTTTCACGCTCATGTCATGTCAAGGTACTGCAGAAAAAAACTACTAAATTCGATCCAGTTTATCATAATCGATTAGTTAACATGTTGGTTAACCATATTCTAAAACATGAAAAAAAATCGTTGGCTTATAAAATTCTCTATTGAGTTGTGAAAAAGATTCAACAAAACATAGAAACAAATCCACTATATGTTTTATGTCAAGCAATACTTAGAGTAACTCCTGATATAGTAGTAAAAGCAAAACATGGATGTAGATCGACTCATCAAGTTCCCATTGAAATAGGATCTGGACAAGGAAAAGTACTTGCCATTCATTGATTATCAGGCACATCCCAAAAATATTCGGGTCAAAATATGGTTTTCAAATAAAGTTCTAAATTAGTGGATGCCACCAAAGGGAGTGGCAGTACCATACGCAAAAAGGAAAAGACTCATAGAATGGCTGAGGCAAATTGAGCTTTTGAACATTTTCATTAATCCATGAACATGATCTACATAGACACATAGATCCATGGATCCACCACACAATATGGTCAAAGTCATCAAACTCAAATATATTTATTTATTTACTTAATGAAGGAATGCGCGGGTTCAGGTTGGTGCGGGTTGCCTAACCCCCTTCTTGCCTCAAACCCAAAGTAGGTGCAGGTTCGAGTAGCCATGTTTGAATTGAACCCGCCCGACTTATAGCCCTAACTACCAATCAACTAGCCATATCCACAAATACTGCAAGGGATCTGGTCAAAGGCAACCAAACACTAGGCCCATCTCAGATCCAAGAGAAGACAAAGCACAATCTCATGTGTAAACAAAAGCCAAAAAATTCTAGAGGAGAGGATTGAATGGCTGGTAAAAAGAATTCCCCAAAGATACTTAGATTATGAAGACATTATAAGGGAAATTATAGAAGAACTTCTCTCAAAAGGGTTCAAGATACCCCATATTGATGCCTATGATAGTACTATGGATTTGAGTGACCACCTATCTAGATATAATAGCCAAATGAACCTAGTCAAAGCATATAATACTATTAAGTGTCGAGCTTTCCAACCTATGTTGAAAGGAGCGGCCCTATCTTTGTACCGCACTCTAGATCCTAGATCCATAAGTACATTTAGAGAGTTGTAGAGATGCTTCCTGGCTAGCTTCATAGTATAATGAAGACAAAAGCAAACTATTGAATCATTAATATTAGTTCGATAGAAGGATGAAGAAACCCTCCAGGAATATGTCGATTGGTTCAATTAGCTCACTTTTGACATTGAGGACCTTAACCAAACTGTAGCAATGTTGACATTACAAAATAGGGTAAAAATAAATAAATCAAATATCACTTATGCTTGGAGCCCTTGAAGAATTATCATGAGCTCCTAGAAGCCCTCAATAGGCATATTGAAGTAAAGGGGTTCATTCGAGAAGAGGATACCAGTTCCAGAAGAAGATGAAGCAGATCTCCCCCATAATGTCATGGAGAACCATTCAGAAGAGGAAATCCTAGAACCACAGGAAGAGGACCACCTAATTGGGAAAAGGAGAGAATTGAAAATTATACTCCCCTTAATCAATCCCTCAATCCTTCATACATATTTACTAGGAAATCAAGAATCAAGGTGATCTTCCAAAACCTCCTCCAGTTAAACCCAACCAAAAGAGACTAGAATCTAGTAACTACTACCTCTACCATATGGAAAAAGGCTAAGATATTGAAGATTGCTACCACCTTAAGCAAGAAATTGAGAGACCAATCAAAAGAGGATGGTTAAAAAGGAATGTGGCAGACAACACATGGAGAAGGGAAAGAGAAGAAGATGGACGAGAAGAAGTTCCCTGTTAGAGAGAAATGGTTCTGAGGGAATCAAAAAGGGATGTGACTACAGAAGTGAATTTGCCTACAATCGGAACTATCAATGTAATCATAGGGGAACTAACATCGGGAGGAAATACCCAAGCAAGGAGGAAATCCTATGTGGCTCGTAGGATAAACCTCCAAAAGGAAGTGAGATGATGATCTCCCAAACATTTTCCCTAAAGAAGATGCACATAATATCGTGGTTCCACATGATAATGTGTAGTTATCTCTATGGTAATGTAACGCCCTACTTTTCCAACGTGTCACTAAGGTAGTAATAGGAGGATCCACTGTCAAGAAGGATCCACTGTCAGCATTATTATATATGATTTTGATGATAATAAAACTTATATTAAAGAGAAGAAACTTGTATGCTTAATTCTCTAACAATCATATGTATGATTATGAATTAATAATAAATTATTAACATGAACATTTAATCATGAATGTTTAATTAAATAAGCATACAGTCTTCACTTTATGATGTGCCCATTATAAATTAATTTTTACTAGATAAATTTGCTAAATCCTATTAAGCATTATAATTAATTAAGCTTTCATATTATGCATTCAATGGAAATATATATTATCCTTGCATTACAATATACTACAATCACATGAGGATAAAATATATTCTGATATTATATATATATGTATGAAAGTTAATAATGTAGCAAGTGAATAAAAGTTCAAATGCAGGATAATGATCATCTGCAATAAACTGCCACAACTATCTTCTATATTTCAAAGGAGCTAAGGATAATTATCATCTGCAACAAACTGCCACAACTATCTACTATAATTCAAAGGAGCTAAATTGATGAAAATCATGGAAGAAGAAGAAGAAAACAAAAGGTTTAGAGACAAGCAACAAACAAGGTTGCTTCACAAATAAAAATAATAGGAGATAAACAAGGCTTCGAAGAAGTGCTATAACAAGTTTGCGTTGTCTATCAACCTCAACAAGAAAATGTTAATAGACAAATGCAAAACACAAAAAATCTAAAGAAGAAGCCATTATCAGAGAGCTTGAATTACGTTGGAGAAATTCAGACCACTTATACTTGATCTGATCAAAGTCTGTCCAAGACAAAGTACAAGGATGAAGAAGCAATTCAATGGCTTGGCAAACAAATGATGAAAGACAAACAAGTAGTCACCCAGACGACCAGGCATAAGAAAAGAGACTTTTTCTAATTAACAAAGTTAAAGAAAGAATTTTTCTGAGGATAAGAAGGCTTGGTACAAGGGAGTGCAACTTTAGTTGAGCCAAACAAATAAACCAAGAGCAAAGAAACATGGAAGTTGCAAGAACAAACTCCTTTTGTTGCTTAAAGTGTGTATAAAAGCTAAAAAACTTTACTTCATCTACAGATCAAAAGTTCGTCTGTTACTCATGATAGACAAAGTATCAGCCAAAGCAGAAGATGAAGTAGAAGCTGTACATTGAGCATAGACGAAGCTGAACAGACAAAGAGGTTCTTGGATCAAAATGGGCTTCAACAGACAAAAACATGATTGTCTACAATTTACGATTGAAAAATGTAACGTGCAAAGTATTTTGTCCAAGATAAAGCAAAACACACTTTATCTATCGCATACACCAGATGAATGCCATACATCATCTGTTCGAGTAAGTTGAAGTAAGCTTCATCTAGCACCTTCACCATACAATGAGGAACAAAAGAAGAAAACCACACTTTGTCTGTTAGTGCAAGACTGAGCTTTGTCTGTTTGTATAGAAGGGGATGTTTATCAATCGATCAGTCTATCTTTATCAGCAACATCTAGAGATGATCTATTATCTACAACAAACAAAGCACATTCACGTAGGATCAATCAACAAACAAATCTTTTAGAGGAATTGAGGTAGACAAAGAAGAGTTTATCTCTTAGTCAGTTCAACTTATCTACGCCTTTCAAAGTTTGTTTGCTACTTATAATAAATAAATCATTCTTATGGAAGTTCAACTGACAACAAACCTATAAAGAATTTATCTACAACTAATGACAGATAGAGAGAGACCGTGACTTGTCAGACGAAAACTCGATTTACATGACTACCATACAAATGGCATCTGCACTCGAGCTGTCATTATGCAAACTTATACCAGTCACCATTTTTCGCAATAAGCAGGCTGCAAACTTTCAAAGCTGTGACGAGTCAAATGGGGAACACTTTTTTACACAACTCATCCTCCTCTCTGAACGGCAATGCAGCAGCTTGACACAAATCAAAAAGACTAAGACTTCAATGGCAAAAAACCCAAATGGTCTTATTCATTCAATGCTACTCAAGTTTCTGCATTCAATAGAACCCATCTTCTCCAATGGTCAAAAGTATGAAAAAGCTATTTAAGGAGAAAAGGTGAGACAATTCAAAGGTAGTGAAGGAACCCATTTCAAATGAGCCTTATTTTATGCAAATCTTTTCACCCATGGCCAAGAGCTTAAACCATCATCAATCTTTCATGAGCTTCAACCTGTATATTTTTATGGCCATTGAGTTTACATTATGGGAAGATCTTTTATATTATATAGATCTGAGAGAGAGATCGAATCTTCCCCTATGCTTCATTGTAATAATTTGTAAAGTGTCAATTTTCTGGTAAACTTAAAACCAGAGAGTTGTTGGTGAGCTCTAGAAACCAACAAATTTGCTAATGATCTTTGAAACTAGTGAGTTTGTGGTAAGCTCATGAAAACTATATTGTAATGAGTTCATGGTGAGATCTGGAAAACCACGTTGTAATGAGTTTGTAGTAAGCTTAGGAAAACTACCAAGTTAGCCTTTGATCTTTGAATGGGTGAGTTTCCTAGTGAGCTCGTAAAACCAGAAGAGTGTCAGGGATACTTACTTATCCCCCTTGGAGCTAAAATCTAGAAGAAATATTGGAGACACTTATATATTCCATTGTACGGGGTACAATGGAACCCAAGGCATAATTAGTTAGTGTCCTTGGAAGAGTGGATGTAGGGATGGGGTACTGAACCACTAAAAAAATTATCTTGTCTGTATATGTGTGTTTGCTTTATTTCTATGTACTTTATTGTTTTATTATTCATCTTACAGCACACCACACACAAGCACAAAAAAAGAGAAATGATTCAATAGGGGTTAAGCAATAAATTTTTATTTACCCAATTCACCCCTCCCCTCTTCGGTTAAGCCATCCTACGGGACTCTACATCCACAGCTAGAGTCTACCCTAAACGTACCCTCTTAAACTAGTATAAGACATGCACAAACACCCACAAATGCCTAGAATCATAGTTACATTGTAAAGGCAGAGTGTGGAAAAATATTCATACACCTACTAAAGTAATGATATGCAATTTATTATGGTTCATATAACTTAAATTTACATTAATTACATCATTAACTTAACTCATGAATTACATTTTAATACATCAAAATATAATAAAAAGGTAATGAGTTCTAAACATCAATATTTATCCCTCTCCTGAGCTCCAACCCCTTGTTGGGCTCCTTCTTCTGACCTATCAGCTAAAAATATAATAAAATCAAGTGAGTTTTGAGTAACTCAGTAAGCAGATAATAATCAAATTATAATGAACAAAATAAGAAACTAATGATACACTGCAATGCAATAAGATAGACAAATAGAACTATTATCATGTGCATAGTCTAATTATACAATATGCATCTAAACTGAATGATATTCTCTCATCATAATTGATCACAAAGAGGCATGTTTAATCAACTAATATATATTTTACCTATCGTTAACTAATGCCATGCTCGGGAGGCATCCAACAAGTACACTCAGCCACATCAAAGTGGACCTAGCCACTACCAAAGTGGTCTCAAATACCACCAAGTGGACACAGCCACAACAAAGTGAACTCTAGTTTCTTACTATACTAGTGTGCTCCGATTTATCCCTACAACTTGACTACGACTGTTGCAAATCATAACCACGTGGTCCACACAGTTCATGTTTTCTCACCTTTATTGCAACCTAAAGTTGAGATTTCCCATTCACACCCATTAAATAATTTGGGGAGTTACACACAATAGGCCAGAACTAGCCTCTTCGTCGTGACAGGCGGCACAATCAAATATTGCCCTCTCATGCGTGGAATCATAATATCCAACGGAGCCATCTCGGTAAGCATACAAACCCAATACACATCATAATATTTTTGGTAGGAATCCAAAACTCCATTATCCATACCCATTATCTAAACATGCATTCATTTTTTAATTAAATAATCATATTTAATTTCATCTTCACTAAATTATCAAGACCAAATACATCTATCTTATTTTCTAAATTCTTATGCCATTCTAATGGTTATCATAATAAGATCCTTCTTATGTTTTCATATATGTTAAATATTTTTCTATAATATTATAATAAATATACCTTCTAAATAACATGAAGCTCATAATTATATTCAATTCGAAAAAATGAGCAAAATACAAAAAATAGAAATTTTTACTGTTCACAGCGACCCAGATGACACTACATCAGTTTGGATGCTGCAACATACAACTTCTTACAATTCAAGTGTCGTGGCATCAATTTTGGATGTTGCAGCATCCCACTTTCTGCTTAAATTTTACTATTTATAGTGGACTTAGTATCGCGACATCAATTTTGGATGCCCTAATATCCAACCTCTTTTTGTCCGTTCTGCATATGAAGTTCGCAGCATTCATTTTTGTGTACTGCATTGAAATTTGATGCTGCAACATCTAGATTGGATGCCATTGCATCATCCCGCTATCTTCCTTTTTGCACCTTGGTTTTCTTCCCTCTTTGTATATGTTTATGGTAATTCCTTTGCTAAGTGCAAGTAATCCATTTAACTTCATTTCAAAATATATCTAACATACTTCACATACTCTAAGCATGAAAAATAACAAAATTTAACAATCCTTAAATAATTATCATATAGTGCCCCAAAGTACATCTATATATAATGTTCAGTTAAAGCATATCTCAATTGCTCACACAAAATAACCTACTTACCTATCAATACACCTTTTTTTCACTTCAACTTTATGTTTCCACAATTTGCTTTTTTGTTTAAAGGTCCTACACTAGAAATGTATGTCATATGATTATTTAACTACAACAAGACTTATAAATCATCTCTATTGTAGAATTTGCTTTAAGTTCCCAACATAACCATGCTTAGAGTTTCTTTAATTGTGTAAATCCACCTTGACCAAAAGATGATTAGGCCATAATTAATATAAGCTATTGATGTTGTATTCTTCTTAAAGTCATTTCACCAAACATATATATACAACTTGCAGCTCAATAACCAATATTATATATAGCCAAATGTTGGTTTTAACTGCATATAAACAACTTCTAATAGAATTTCCTTCTTAATTTACATTCAATACATCCATTCCATCATCCAAAATAGGTTTCCCCAAATTCCTAGCCTTCCAACTATTGAGATTAGCTTCATAATCCAGAGTTTTCTATCTAATAGGAGTTCATAATTAGTAATAAACTCGGTTACCTGACTGATTTCTCTAGTGAGAATTGTTAATGTTGAGCTAAGAAGTTAAGAAGTTAAAATCTCAATTTCTACACCACTACTCTTGTTCCAACTCACTCAACACAGTGTTTTCTCTATGGTAGATTGTTTCAACATACTCAGTTATCGATCTTCTAGCAATTCTACCTTCGAATCCACTCAATTTTGTGATTTTCAAAGCTTGGAGAATAAGAGAAGAAGGTTGGATGAATTTGAGCCGAAATTGGGCTGATGGAGCATGTTAAGCTCCATCCCTAATGATACTCCAACGCTATATGGGAAGTCATGCATCGGCAGTCTAGATTTTCTATTTTACACCTCATTCTATCACTGAATTCTCATCTAACACACTACAATGCTCTATTATTTAACCGTGGGCATTAAGATTGCCATTGCTAATGTCATCCATTACACATACATCACCCAAATTATATTGCATGCTTAATTTACCCCTAGCAAAATTTTCAAGGCCTCATAGGTAATTTAAAATTTTAAAGTAAAATGAATAATAGTAGACAACAAATTGTTAGTAGATGATTTATTCTACCATGGTTTTATGAACATGAAACTTCCAAAGGAGAAGCTACGACTAATGGCTGGACAACTACTAGGATTAGAGGATACAGAGCGGTACCAGAAGGCATCATCACTCTTCCATATACAATGGGAGATGGAGATGCAAAAACCACTACCTCTATCGATTTCCTAGTAGTATAGATTCCTTCTACCTATAATGCTATGTTGAGATGTCCCAGGCTCAACAAAATGAAGGCCATAGTATCTATGTACTAGCTAGCAATAAATTTTCCTACATGGAAGGAAGTGGGCATAGCCAAAGGAGATCAAAGAGCCTCTCGAGAGTGTTATGAAAATTCTTTAAAAGGGAAAACATCAAGCAACATGCAGATCGATACCATGGACACATAAGATGAGTAGTAGATCATCCATAGGGAACCAATAGAGCCATTAATGGTAGTTTCATTGTTCCCTGGCAATACTGAGAAGATGGTTCAGATCGGATCCACCTTAGACCTGCCCCTCTAGTAAGAGTTGATTGCTTTACTAAGAAGGAATGCTGACATCTTTGCTTGGGAACCATAAAACATTCCAGGATTGGATCCATTGATAATATCCCATAAATTGGTCATCTATGAAAATCATAAACTTGTGAGATAGAAAAAGCACCTATTTTCCTAGGAAAAGAGGGAGGCCATCACTGCTGAAGTTGAAAAACTACTACAGGCAAGGTTCATCCAGTAGATGCATTACTTAGAATTGCTAACTAATGTCATCATGGTTACAAAATACAAATGAAAAATGGAGAATATGCATGAATTTTACTTCCTTAAACAAAGCCTACCCAAAAGATAGTTACCTACTTCCAAATACTAATTAGCTAGACTCCACCATAGGGAATGAGCTACTTACATTCATGGATGCCTTTTCAAGATACTACCAAATTTGGATGCATGAACTAAACCAAGAAAAGACATCATTCATAACCAATGTCATCATACATTGCTACAAAGTTATGCCATTTAGATTGAAGAATGCAGGCACTACTTACCAAAGAATGATAACTGCTATTTTCAAAAATCAAATAGGTAGGGATATGGAAGCATACATTGATGATATGGTAGTAAAAAAGCCAATTTTACTATAACCATGTCCAAGATCTAGAAAAAATACTCTAAACCCTCAAAGCGCACAAAACAAAGTTAAATCCATAGACGTGCACCCTAGAGGTATCATCAGGAGAACTCTTGGGATTTCTAATATCCTAAGGAGGAATTGAAACCAATCCTGAAAAATCAAAGCCATTCAGACATAAAAGCACTCAATAGCATTAAAGAGCTACAGAGAATAAAGGAAGGCTAGTCGCATTAAACATATTTTTATCAAAATCTGTAAAAAGAAGCCTTCTATTCTTCAAGGTAGTTGGTAGTGGAGCATGAATTCAATGCAGTAATTAATTTAGTAGGTAGTGGAAGACCTCTGCTTATAAATTATATGCGTGCTTTACATTAGTCAACAAGAAGAGCAAGAGAGAGAGAGGAGGAGGAGGAGGAGGAGGAGGAGGAGGTGTTGTCTCTAGAGAAGTAAAGGAAGAAAAGAAAAGGACGTTTGAGGTAAGTAGGTTATATTTGATTTTCAGTTGATCAAATTTGTTAAATATTTTTATT
>JAYJMB010053217.1:10104-28489 GCA_036873735.1 Pouteria campechiana
AAGAAAAGAAAAGGACGTTTGAGGTAAGTAGGTTATATTTGATTTTCAGTTGATCAAATTTGTTAAATATTTTTATTTTGCATGTATTATGTTATCATGAGAATTTGGAGAAATTTTGATATGAAATCATTATTTATTTGATGAACTTTTCTATCCATTGAGAATAGAAATTTGATTAGAATTCTATGTAGATGAAAGTTTATAATATAGCATATATATCTTGAAATAAATCTCTCATGACGTAGAACAGGTTCTACAGTTCGGATTCAAGAAATATAGTGTTTATAAGCTTTTATAAATTAAAAAAAGAAAAATTTTCAAAACAAAGGCAACACTATGAACAGTAATTGTGAACAGTACACATGAACAGTATACGTGAATAATACATAGTGAATAATAAATAATGCATAGTGAATAGTAGATAATGCATAAATAATGGATATAATTAGTTGTTTGATATGTACAATATAGGATGAGTATGATATGCATGGTTTTGGTCTACTTGGGTTGGAGTAGAGTATTCCCCGAGCATGACTCGAAATTCATACAGCTGGGTTGGAGTAGAGTACTCCCTAGGGTAGTTGGTATGATATATGGTATGAATTTCTATGGCCGGGTTGAAGTAGAGTATTCCTTGATGTAGATGGTATGATATATGGTATAAACTTTTACATTTTTATGTTAGCATTAGTAAGGCATGAGCATGATATTGCATAGATTTGACTATTGTATCATGATTTACTACACTCTCTTGTTATATTGCTATTAATTGCCTACTTACTAAGGCTGTTTAGACTCACACCATTAAATTTTATTTTACCCAAATGGCAGGAGTGCCGACGGGACCCAACAGAGTGTTGGGGCTTGTAGTGTGACTAGAAGAGAGTTTGAAGCTTGACCCATAGACATGTTAGAATTTGGATAACTGTTTTGAGTTAATATGTATGTATATATATACGGATAATGATGTAATTTTATTTTGTATGAATTATGTGATTGATGAGATGATGACATACATATGGATGTGGACATATAGGAATGTATGAATTTGTCATTTGATTGCCAATCCAGCTAGTTCATTAGTCATTGCCATTTGTACTCTAGTACATTACAAATTCTAGGTGTAATCAAAATATATGGTTAAATTATGTGAATTAAATGATGTATAAATGAAAATAGGTGATGTTATACCCATTATATTAATGTAGTACAATGGTAGTGTCAATATTTTTGGTAAAACTCTCTGATAAATATAAAGGTAACTCATGGCAGCTTTGTAGATGAAATGGGGACATTACAAAGGCACTTTGAAAAAGAGCAACCACAATATGCAATGGAGGAGGACCCAAAAATGTGAAAATCTTTTGATGACTTAAAAGTACACCTTGCCTCCCTCCTATTGTTGTGAACTCCCGAAAGTGGGAACCCTGTTCTTTATTTGGCTATAGGACTCGAAATGGTACCGATCATGATTTTTCAGGAATGGTACCAATCATGATTTTCCAGGAATAAGGACCACACCAAAGACTAGTCTATTACATCAACAGGATCCTGAAAGGTGCCAAAGTTCAATACCCAATAATCAAAAAGATGACTTTTACACTAATAAAAACAATAAGGAGATTAGAATCATATTTCTAAGGACATTCAATCTACATTTATACTAATCAATCCTTGCAAAAACTTCTATAGAAATGAAACTTTTAAGCTGATTAGTTAAATGGGTAGTAGAACTTAGTGAGTTTGATATTGAATTCCTCCCAAGAATTGCTGTCAAGGGACAAATTATGGTTGATTTCCTCATGTAACATACAAACAATGATGAGGAAGTGAGACAACCCATCATGTTATTTGTGGTTTTGCTAGAAGAAGGATGCTTCGAGAACACTTTCTCCACATCTCGACCTCTGCAATGGAAAACTATATGTGGACAGTTTCTTGAACAAAGAGGGACTGGGAGCAAGCCTCATTGTGCAAGACCCAAAAGGAACCATGATTTGAATATGCTCTACTGTTTGGTTTTCTTGCCACTAATAATGAAGCCAAATATGAGGCTTTTTTAGCAGGACTTCAGATAGTGCAAAAATTAAAGATATAATATTTAACAATCTACTGTGACTCCCAACTAGTGATAAAATAGTTACAAAAAGAATATGAAGTCAAAGAACCAATGATGGTACAATATTTATCAACTGCTCGAGAGATGATGGAATGGATCCCTAACGTCTCCATACTATAGATCCCAAGAGAAAGAACGAGAAAGCAGACAAGCTATTAAGATTGGCCTCCACTCCATCGTCCGCCCCTCAAAGAACAATCTTGCTAGAACACCTCACTAGTCCTGATGTCAAAAAAACTGAGTAGGTGACCATAGAAAATGAAGAGCCATCATGGATGAATCTAGGGGTGTAAATCGCATTGGATTATATTGGGTCAAGGTCATCCCAACCCTAACCCTATTTGTAGATTGGGTCGGGTTAAGCTCAACCCAACCCTTACCCAAGCTTCTAAAATTTGGACTGAATTCGGGTCAATAATTTGACTTTATATCTTTTATATATTTTTTTTAAAATACTAATTAATTATGCTAAATTTACTTATGATGAATAAATTTTGACATATCAATCTTAAAAATAAATATATAAAGATTAATGTATTAAAAGAAAGTTAAGGCTATATGGCTTTCAAAAGAACGAAATAAAAATATAATTGGGTTTTAAAATTGCATTCCTATTTAAAATAATTAGGGAAAGGTTTATAATTTTATTTGAAATAATAAATGTTATATTAAAGATTAAATATATATTTTTATTAAGTTATTAAAATGAGTCAGGTTATGACTATGTTAACCCAACCCTATCACTATTTTCAAATTGGGCTATATTTTTTAACCCAACCTAACCCTATGAATCAAAAATGGTATCCCAACTCTACTTAAAATTTGGGTTGGGATTGCTCAGGTTTTGGTTGACCCGACCTAATTTATACCCCTAGATGGATCCAATTCATACCTATCTAAGAATGGGGAAAAAACTAGTGGATCTACAAGAAGTAAAAAATTTAACACAGTTTGTAGCAAAATTCGTGTACCTTGATGACAAATTATATTGTAGAGAGCATATACATCCATATTTTTGATGTGCGCCTAAAAGTGAAGGACAAAGAATCCTTGAGCAAATAGATACATTAGGGAGAATGTTCCAATCATATGGGAGCCCCTTGCATTTAAAGTGGCTCACCAAGGATATTACTCGCCTACCATGGCATTAGACTTAAAAGAATATGTGAAAAGTGCAATAATTGCTAAAAGCATGCAAACATACCAAGGCTCGCAGTAACAAGATTGGCAACCATCAATGGTGAATGTATATCCTAAGTCCATTCTCCCTAACCATCGAAAGAAAGAAATACGTTATTGTAATGATAGATTACTTTACCAAGTGGATGGAAGGCAAAGAAACTCGATCCATATTGACCACAAAGACAAAAGAATTTTTATTTGGGAGCATCATGTGTAAGTTTGGGTTCCATGGGATCTTGATTATAGACAATGGAACCCAGTTCGATAGCAAACCCTTTCAAAGCTTCTGCACCTCCTACGAAATCCAACAGAAGTTTTCCTTAGTAGTGCATCCATATACTAACAGGTTGGTGGAAGCAACAAACAAAAGTATTATGAAAGGTTTGCAAAAGAAGCTAGAGGGATGTAGAGGTAGCTGGTACCATAAACTTTCAAGAACACTATGAGTACTTTGGACGATCCCAAAAAGAGTCCATCTAAATAACGAAGCCCTATAAGAAAACATGGAGCACAAAACATCTACACATGTATTACTAGTAAAACGTTCCCCAAATCATGATCTGTCAATTGAATATTTATCAAATGCAAAAGCTTTTTCTCCATTTATTATCTTTCATTGCTATTATTTTCCTTTGATGAAATATGAGAATAAGAGCCCTCCACTTCCACTAAATGATAAGGGAACATAAGAAGCCCAACCTTGCTTCTATCATATGACAAGGAAATGGAAGAAGCCCAGTCCAAAATAAAAGGGTTTGTAAGATTTCTAGCTCTCTGCTTCTGCAAACAATAAGGGAATGTAAGTGGCCTAGCCAAAATAAAAGAGTTAGTAAGAGAACTAGCCCCCCACCTCCATTAGAACAAAAGGAGTGTAAGAGAAATAGCTTGGAGTAAAAAAGGCTTTTAAGAGGTCCATCCTCACATCTTCGCTAGGATATAAAGATATATGAGTAACAAAAAAAATGATGATGATGATAATGAATGGCAATCATGAACACACCACTGCACACATCCCAAAAAATTGTGCATATATCCTCATATATATGAATGGATAAGTGATATATATTTTATCATATTGGGAGATGGATGGATTCACTTTATCTTTATATGAATGGATTCACAATCCATTCATATTTTTGACCATTTTACATATCCTCATCATATTTATCAAGGTTTACATTATGAACATCTATACCTAGAAATTTTTGAGAATTTTTCCTTTTGTAGGAGTCAAAACTGTGAGCAAAATATTCAACGATGTGATTCAATAACATCTCTCAATGCTTTGATTCTGCCATAAGTTCCTCCAATCACTTCTGACATGCCTGCCCAAGAGCAACAAAATGCTTGGTTTTTAATCTACTAATCTCCAACTGGAGGGCTTGCTGCTTCCACCTCCATATTGCCCAACGCCTCCATCTTGGTCGAGTTGGCTTCTATTGCAGCATCATAACCAACTTTTGCAACCTTAAAAAAGGCAATAACCTCCTCTTTAGTCGTCTCAACGTATCCCGAAGCTAACTCAACAAATGTTCACCTATTGTCAGTGGCATCTCATTCCACAACAAGGGCATCTTCTCGCATCTTGAGAATGGAAGCAGTCTTCTCAAACTCCCTGAAGCAATTCCACTCCTCTTCTAGCAATGCCTTAAGCTCCAAATTTTCTGTAAGGGCCTGAATCTCTCGCTTAGCCCAAGTTAGACATGGACATAGAACTCTCTTGCTCCTGTGCTAGCTCTACCTTTGTCTCTTGAAGCCTTGACGATACTTGATTCAACTTTCCTCAAGTAGTAGCCAAATCACAGAAGCAAAGCCTCATCCAATCAATAAAGTTTCATTGATCGATGGATGATTGCACTGCATTGAGAGCCGATTCGATGTAGAGGTCTTCAAAAGATAGCTCCAGGGCTCAGGCCCTATCCACAGGGCATGATAACTTATTAATAAACACTAGGTTTGCTCATTCCAACAATGACATGACCAAACTCGACCCACCAAATGCAATAACAGTAGGAGAAGACAAGCGCGAAGACGCAACTCCACCACTAGATCCGGAGGCTTTGACATGTGAACATTGCACTAAGCGTTAGACATGAGAGCAGAAGATGGGCGCTTAAGAACTCTAAATACTTGAGCATAAGAGAAAGATAAGCTTGACGAAATTCAAGTTAAATAGGATAACATGTTGAGATACTCTACCAGAATAATTATTTGATAATCTTTAACATACTACTATGCTACTAATAAGAAATCGAAGCATACCAACAAAAGACGTGAATGGACATGAAGACGAAAGAGGGATCTCCTCAATTACTTTCTCCAATGCTTGCATGATCCTTGGATGGGCCCTCTATATCCCACCTCAAGAGCATCACACATTTTAGTAGAGAGATCCTCAAATGTGACTCCTCTTAGGATTGGTATTGTTACTAATGTGGTTGCTCCAAAACTAGAAAAATATGAGTTTCTACAATCAGAGGAGTCGATTTAGGAGCAAGAACTAAGGATATAGTGATTAGAGTTATCTTGGAAACAATCACAAGAATGGAATCAATGATATAGGAGGCTCCATAACTGACAATAGGGCAACAATAGGTCTAATATTTGTGAACATATGAGAGGCAACACTAGGACCACTAGGGTGCAGGGCATTTTCCCTATATATAGACAAAATGCCACTGGTGGCGAAAGAAGAAGAATAAATTAACCTACCAAAGGATACATCAAGATCCCTCCCAGAGGCTAGAATATCAACTAAAGATGGGGATTGCTGGCGAGGAGATAACTAGTTTGCCACACCAAAAGATGTGGCAGAACTGGAAAATGATGAATTGGAAGAAAAAGATAACCATGCAAAACTCTCACCAGAGGACACCTCAACTGATTCCATAGGAATTTCTGATAGCAGTCTTGGACTTGTCTTCAAAACCAGGATGGATTTAGGAGCCCCTTTAGAAGAATGAGATGGCAACTAAACGGAAGTGGAAGGAATAGGGCGAGAAGCAGCATAACACCTCCATGCCACAACCTTAACCCTCCAAGATGAGATGGATGGATCTACGAAAGTAAAAGTTTGGGGAACGGAAGTAGCATAGAAGTAGAAATGGAAGACTTGGAAATAGAAGACTCACAAGCGAGTCCTGAGGATGCCTTCGGGATGGCAACCCTACCTAGATGGGACCTAGACTATGAAAATAGATAGGCTTCCTTTTCTATTATGGAAGCGAAGTTAGGTAATTGACTTAATAGGTAAGGTAGCGGATCCTGAAAAGGAACCTCTTGACCTAGGATGCCGTAAGAAAAATCTGCCTATGCATAGGCATTAGGGGAAGTTAAATAGCCTAATTGCAGCTACCACATCATCATCAAATTATATTTAATCACTCCCAAATTATACTGTTGTAAAGAAGAGAGCTCTGCAAATGGATGGGAGGGGTCCATGGACCATTAACTTAGAAAAGAACATTAACCTTGGGACTGCCTGACATAAAGCTAATGATGTTTCTATCCATCATCCCCATGAAAGCTTAAAGAAAAAAGTTGGTGCCAAGGAGTATGGAGTGTAAAATAGAAGTAATAAGTGGAGTTAGGTGGCTTGTTAAGAGAAAGCATTAAAGAAAACATAGATACAGTGAAAATAGGGACATGGTGCAGATTATTCACTTAATGAAAAATAGATATCAAATACTACTAACTATTGGGAACAAGTTGGTTGGGAGAGAAGCATGAAATTAGAATGAGACAAGTGGAAACTCGCTTGGAGGGAACCTACAAAAATAGAAAGAAAACCCTTCGAAGGGTGATGTGGCAAAGCAAAAGAGGAAGGTAGGACCTAACTCATACCTTTAAGGAGAGGGAAACCATGGAACTCCTCAAGAATGTGGGAAACTTAGGAAATGAGTTGTCGATGTCCATAACGAAAATGGCGAAGGGAAATAGAGATTGCTTAGAATTGGAGACAAAAAAGCAAGTGGAAAACATTTCCCACTTGCATGAATAAGCTTATATAGGTGCGCATCCCTAAAAAACCACCTTTGATTTTGAGAAATGCAAGATACTAGAAACCGATAGTAATTTTTCTATCTCATCATATTAAAACCTTATAAACATAGACAAATGATGCTACAAGGGAGTGTGGAAACCATATGTCAGTTATGGAAGGTTGATAGCAAATCTTTCAATTTTGAAATTTGAAAAAAAAAAGATCAAGAATATTTCCATGATAGGAAAGATGTTTGGAACCAGCCACCAAGATCCCTAAACAATAAAAAGAAATATGCTAAGGAGTATCTTAAAGTCGAGCATCTTTCATGATTGATAACAGTAGTGTTTGCACCAACTGGAAGTGGGAACATCTTATAATGCCCCTCCTCCCTAAAGCGTTACTAGTGGTAAATTCAGATGAAATTTTGGCAGAGTCTCCCCTAATTTACCACCGTTATCCTATATATGATATGCTAAACCATAATAATTATATAACAAATACCCTCAAATATGCAAATATAATATGGCTGCCTCTAGGCTCTATCATTTTCTACACAAATTATATAACTGCCGCCTGCAAAACAAACATCACCAGAACATCCACAAACTAAGATCGGGGTATACTATACTCTAGCTGTCAAATCATATACACCCACACCATAAAATGACATGCTATAAAACTAAGTAATGATAAATGTCTAATATACATCCAAAATTCATCCAATAATATACATCATCATAAATCCTAAAAAGAAGTAAAGCCTCTACTGGTGTCACGACCTAGCCCTGTCACGAGACTCAACACCCTGTTGGGCTCCGTCCTCTGACCTGTTAGCTAAAAATTTAAATAAAATGGTGAGCCTAGGCAAAACTTAGTAAGCAGGTAAGCGAAAAAATATGACTATAAATAATGTAAAAAATAGCGGTAAATAGAGCAATAAATAATAATGAAACTAAGCAAAACATGTCATGTCATATGCAGGATATCATAGTCAGTCAATGGCTAAGTTCATTAAAATTTTAATGTTAATATCTCATTAATTATTTCATATACATACTCATAATGATATTGTATACATAATTAGCCAGTCAATATCGGTTTGAATACCGACACATCATACTACCCTTTTTATTTGCCAATCCACGACTACCTCCTACACCAGTATACAGCTCCACCATCATCCACATCCTCCACAATCATTCACATACTCCTCAACCATCCACACACTCCTTCTCGAGAGGCACACAAACCAGAACACTATCATTGCACTCTTTAAAGCATTAGGTCCATCCTAGCACTCCCAGCTAGAAGCCTGCCAGGCCCACACAGCCATACTATTGTATCCAGTAGCACCCCGCTCTCATCGCCTCACAAGAGTATCAATTCTCCATAAACACACCTACACAAGCTACTCAGGTTAATCATAGTTATCAGGCCATCCTGGCTAATAGCAACGTCCGGCTACGTCGACTGCCCACACAATCCCCCACTGGCCAACCAGGCCACTCCTGACCACATGGCAGACATAGGTTGGCCCCAAAGCCATCATAAAATACATATATAAGCTACACTAGGCTCTGGATCAATCAGGCGTGAAAATCAAAATTTACCAGCACTCCCGGGGGCGTAGAATACATACACATAATTTCTAAAATAAAATTATTATTTAGTAGTTTATAAATATTGAATTGACCTAAAAATATTTCTATAGATTCTCAATAATATGAAAAATATTTTTTCCAAATTTAATATGAAAATAATATCAATTGATCAATCTAAAATTAAAATATGAAAATATAAAGAAAAAATTTTTGATAGAATTATAAATCTGTTTTTACCCTCAAAATTTTTACATCAATTACACATAATATAATAGAATTTTGTAAAAATTTTAGCTTAAATTAATTCAAAATAAAAATATTAAAAATAAAGTAAAATTTTAAAAGGGTGGGACGCTATCAACATCTCATTTTCAGGGTACTTAATATTCATATTTTTTTGAGGGATAAAATAGTAGAATTTGTTCATGAAATTTGATATTATAGTATTAAGTTATATCTATTTTAACGGCATATTTTTATTTTTTCAAAATCACATCACTAAATTGGATCTTAATCAACCTCAAGAGGGGTACTTGGTAAGGCATTCTGTCAATGCATTGTTCATCCGAATTTCATTGTTTTCAATGTAATTTAATTCATGATAATATAATAAATTAATTATGATTGTATGGGGCAGATAATTTGTGTTTAAAATCATGTAACTCATATACAAAAATTACAGATTACAATTGCTCAAATTGTAATCATTCAAAGAAATCAAATTAAACTTAAAATAACTTAAAATAACTACCTATTTACCTTAATTAATTGAAAAATTTATACAGTCCTTATACTCCAATTTACACCCTTAATGATGCTTTACTCTCTTTCCAAATTTATAGCCTAATTAGTGGGAAAAATTGTATTAAATTTCATAAAAAAACATTAGTGTGGAACTAGTTGTACACTTAATTGCAAATCCCTAACTAATTTTAATCAGTCATTAATCATGTATCAAACTGCTCTAGTTATAGCCCCATATCCCTTTTAAAATTTTTAGCAACCCTAGTGATTTAGGGTTTGATTTTTCATCAATTTTTCCACATGGTTTTGCATAAATTTTCTTCCTAAGAATCACTAACATGTAAAATAGATTAAACGCTTATGTTAATCTTCAAGCTCCTATAGTGGGTCCCACTAATCAGCAACCAATCTTTAAATTTGAGGGGCTTCTACTCATTTAATCCACAAGAAATTGGGAACTAGAGCCACTAACCACTTGAATCAACATTTACTATTGATACTTTGAAGCACAATTCACTAAATTTGCAAGTTGGGATGATAGGGGAAAGAAACCCATGTTGAAGTGGAATAGGAAAGTGCTTGCAGATTCGGAGAAGATGGGGATAGCTATTACATTGATATTTATATTGATTTTTTTATAGTCCATGCTCCACTTAATTCTATACACATGCACTTATCTTTGATTTTCAAAATCCTATCTGGTCCTCATGTTTGGCACATGTAAATCATTCAATTAATAATTCACATGTCCAATATTAATTATCCATCCATTAAATATAATCTTTGCATAATTTTATTACTTATTTCTCAATTAAATTCGATTTTAACCAAAATTTACCAAAAATTATTGGTAACTTAATTTTTTAGCTTTTCACATGCAATTTTTTATTTTTCTTCACTATAAATTATTAATTAATATATATCCTCATCATTATCACATTAATATGTGTTTTCCAACCATTTTTTCTATTTTTTATAATAAAATTTAATATTTTTCAGAATTTACACCTTCGGCATTCCACCGCTTTAAATTTATTTACTTTTTCACTTAAGTCATTTATTTGACACACTTTAATGTATTCCCAACTCCATCCTCATATTTATATTAATAATCCACTTAGTTTCATATATTTTTCATAATAATGTTCTCATAAATTTAATTATATATCAAGTCGAACCACCAAAAATCACTAAAAATTTACAGTAGAAAAATTTTACATTTTTGAAAATTTTAAGGCCTTACACATCTATACTTCTCGAGAGGAGCTGATAGATGCTAAAAGCAGAAGCGTTCAAAAAATATAAAGGCAACCGAGATATCCAAGAGCATTTGAATATATGAAGTAAAAAGCAAGAAACGTATACATTGAGACGAGATTATCAAAACAGACTATGCGAAAAGTAAAATTTCATGAAAAAGACTTAGAAGGCTATTACATTAGACTCGACTATAATGAGGAAAAAATTCATAAAAGAGAAAGAGCTCCCATAACACTTTTGCCATCATTGATAAGGGCAAAAGTGAGAGGAAAAAATATGTTGGTAGGAAAAGCCCGATCTACTGAGTTAGGACATTTATGATGGGCTTAAGCTCCTTGATCTAACGGCAGGCATATGTCAACTTCTCTTCCAGAACATGCACTTGATCCAGTCTTTATGTGACCTAGAAACATTTTGTAAGATGCCAGTGAGTGATACAAAGTGGTGTATAAGCAAACTGGTGACGTGCCTCTAGCCAATGAATCTCCCTATACAAATTCTGAATCTCCCTATACAAATTCTAGATTTAGTTGGCTAGATGGCTTTGGAAACTAGAACTTCCAAGATCCATCTTCAGAAGAAATCTTTTGGTAATAGCATTGACTGAATTTACCAAAGAATGGTAATTACTAACTTATAAGATTTAAAGATGTTATTTCCCCGATCATGGGAATGTGCATGAGGTTTCATGGGCTAAATAGCCTGTATTAATGAGAAAATATAAGTATGCTATGGGGTCCAATGTGTAAAATTAATTGCGGCGCAAAAGACCATGCCCCATAAAGGTAGGTATGGAAGATTAAGTGGATAAAGAAAGATGGGTCTACCACATCTCTTTGAGGGGGGACTAGTGTTAGGGAATCATAATACCTGGATAAGTATGGACAACTGTTAGATTTTCTACATTAGGCCCCGTCCCTAATAAGAAACCTATCAAAAGTGTGATTCTTCCTTCTACAGTCCCACATGGCACCACCTATGAACCTGGAGCTTTCTTAGAAGATTTCCTAAGAGAACAAGGGGAATTATCCATATGGGATTTCCCTCTAAAACTAGAGCGTACCCATTTGGAATCCTCCATAATGGGGAAATGAAAGTCCTTATGATTATAACTGATCCCAACACCGACCCAAGCACAATTATAAAAGGACTAGGTATGTACCCTCTTATAAGCTTCTTCTTTCTATTCTACATACCATTTCTAAAAAGTCTTATTATTGACTTGATCATCAAAGTGTCCATGCCAAAACCACCCTTGGCACCTTCTAACGTCTTCCCTATCTTGCAGGATTCTTATTTGAGGTTATGCAGAGAGTGATTTGGGCATGAACCAAACAACTTGGTCCAACATTGTAATTGAAGGCCCTAAAAAAGCTAGGTTCAATAGAAAAGTTTGTACCTTTCTTAGGGTGTTTGGAGTTATTTGAAATGTTAATGATGGTAAATTGATCTCCCTAACAAGTTCATTGCTAATTTTAAAGGTAAGAAATTAGAGATTTTCCTTGATGGATTTACTTATATGAATGTTGAAGTTTTGCTACTTACAAAATTTTGGTTGAATCTCTAGGGTACTTGTGAAAATAACTAGAAGAAAATCAATCAACCAGACCCTACAAAGTAAAAATTTGCAAATTTTCTCTTATTTTCAACCTTTTTGAAGAGTTAAATTATAATTTCATCACCTCGTAATGGATCTAACCATTGCAATAATTTTTTAGATGAAGTCCCAATAGTTGTAGCTTGGAACTCAATGAGTTGATTTAGTGGATATTTGGATACAAACTTACCATTGGATGACCACCACCTTACCATTTTGAAAGGCTATAAAAGGGAGGTGTCAATGATTTTAAACACCCTACTCTTGTGGCTATTTGAAACATTGAAAATTATCCAATTCTTCTCTTTTTCTCACTAAGTCACTATTGAGTTATTACATAGTTAAACTCAATAATCGTTTTTAGCAATCAATTTGCATCCTTTAGTCGACTTAGTACTAGGGCTATGAAAGAAGCTATATTGCCAAAGCAATCTAATGGTGTAGCTTGTTGAGTTTTAAAATCATGTTAAGATTCAAGCACTGAGGTACTACAATTTTTCCTAACTTTCTTTCATGCGAGTGAGATCTATTTTGCTCTAGCATCAAATTTAATAAATCATAGGGAAAATAGGGAAAATTATGGCTTCTCATTGACCTGGCATTTACTTCATTTTTTTTCGAGATATTTACTTATGAACTACACATTTTCTATTGTATGGGAAGAGTAGAAGGAAAATATGAATTGTACTTTTGTATTATGTTTTGAGATTTGTTTTATTTCCTTATGTGTCATAGAAATAGACACCAACGAGCCACCCTTTTCTCAGGAGACTCATGAAACTTGACTAGATGGGTTGGTGTGAGTTGCAAATATGTTTTACATACTCAAAATCAAATCTTTGTATTTTTTCCCCTCTCGTTCTAGTGCTTGTCGCTGATACCTCTCCAGTGAACTAAAACTTGACAAATAAATCCAAAACTCATTTAGATATGTTGCTATAGAGTAAGTAAGAGCTATAGTTAGAATCATGATTCAATGATCCAAATCATTTACTAAATGATATACATTGACAATGGTGGATGACCTCAATGGTGTTGATGGTGGGAGACTCCAAGACTTCTAAAAGATGGCCTAAAAGTTGAAGGGGGGAAGTCCATGTGTAGAATATCATGAATCCTTCTTTCCTTCCCTTCTTCATGTTCCTTAGAATTCCTTGGAATATGGAGCAGGGCACCAAATTAAGCAATATAGTCCTGTTGCATCCCAAAGGTTTAAATGTGAGGAGACTTTGGCATCCTTTGTTAGCTGGAAAATGTTCTTTATGTTTATGAATGTTATATCTTGGAAGATATGTGGAAATGTATCTTGCAGCATAACAATAGAAGTGCAAAGATAAAGGGCTTCTAATATTGTCACCAACCATGAGTTTAGCCCTTGGCAGCAAGTGAAAGATAGCAAAAGCAATCCGGAGATTGGAAAACTTTGGAACCATTCGAAGTCTCTTCTTGTTGAGTGTTGAGTCAGTGGATAGAAAGTAGTCCAATTTATCTGTTTGGATATTGAAAAAGAAGGAAAAATTGCCCTATCCTTTCTTGGCTTCTTCAGAAAACAAACGGTATTGTTCTTGAAAAGTAGAGTTGACATTAGACTTCAAATGAAATGATTTTGAAATGCCATAATGAAATTACCTAGTTACAAGATGTTAGAAGACCTTTATGAGAGCAAGTTTCCAATTGGATACCCAATAAGTGCTTCCATGAGCATCCATTGCTTAGCCAAAGTCTACTAAATAATTGGCATTAACAATAACAATCTAATGGTTTTCCAACAAGACCCACTCCCAACAAAAGTAGATGTGTCTAATTCTCAATTGTTGTGACGCCCCATATTTCTAATGCATCAAACTCTTTTAAAGGTTGGAGCTCTTTATATGCAGGCCTTAAATTGATCTGCATGCTGTGGAATAACATTATTTGAATTGGTGAAGGTTATATAATTGATCTTGAGCTGATTTGTTTTCAATCCCAAACCTATTTGTTCCACGTGATTTCTCCTCATTAAGTTGGGAAAGGTCTATCTACCATACTGTTACAATCAAACAATTTGGCATGCATCCATCTGAGAGTCTCCACAGGATAAAAATGATAAAGCTCAGGAAGAAATTAGAAATTCAACCCAAGACACTCTGCAAAATGTCAACATTATATTATTAATATTTTATATGCAATTATTAGAATAAGGTGACCTAGCCCACCATGCCATGCAGGTGCTTGCAGCCGCCCATGCGCCACAATAGCCCATGTGGGTGGTGCCACAAATGGCGCTGAATACAGACAAGTTTGGGCACTTAATGGGTGTGCCTCCGAACTCTAAAATTATCAAGTTTGGTCTCCGGCACTACACATAACATTCATTGCATACACTTCTCATGAGTGTGATTGTGTGGAAGTGACAGAAGATCAAATCCCCTCCCAACAGATGGCTTTCGCTGCAGGTAATATCTAAGCCTTCTTTCATTTTGAACCAACAGTGGTATAGTAAATAAATAGTACTTGTACATTACATAAACAGTACACATGAAAAGTACATGTATCGTATTTGAATAGTGTGTTTGTACAGTAAATAAATAATGTGTATGAATAGTATATGTACAGTATTTGAACAGTATACAATGTGCATGAACAGTGCATGTGAATATTACATATGAATAGTATACATGAATAGTATTTTTGAGGGTTAAAATTGCCATTAAAGATCATTAAATGTCATTTTTTATTGATTATTTATACTTTATTTCCATGCCTTTATAATTAAGTAAAAATGCATTTTATTTAATAATTTATTAGTGAGGATGAGTGTGGGTTTATGTCTTAGTTACCCAGCTTATTTGGTTGTAATTTTCATTGGGGATCCATGAATGTTGTAATTATTTGAATAATTCATTATGTTATGGATGTAATTTTTAGTTTCACCATTTGGATCCACAATTGATTTTGTAAAAGTCGGGGAATCTTGACTAAACCATTATGTTTTATGCTTCATTAATTATGTATCATAAGGTATTAATACATTTTAAAGATCTATGGTTATTTTCAAATAAAAATGGTGTTATTGGATTTTATTAAATTTATTTTTTTATTTAGGCATAACCACAACAACTTTGATGAGAAAATAAATTAAAAAATTCATAATGAGACTTGATATTGAATGGGTGTAGCCACAATAACCCATGACATGCAAAAATGTTGTATTGAATGAAATCCATAAAGTTGTCAAATTGGAAAATATCATCAAAATTGTGATTAATATAGGAATCTCATCCCAAAGGAGAATTTTTAACTTAATGAATTAATTAGGATGTTGAAATGATGTTGTGATTAACCTAATTAGCATAAAATCTATTCGCCACACAGGCATAGAGTATATGCTTATTAGGCATTACAATGTCATTTACTTCATCTACTTCAGTAAAATATCTTGTATATCATTTGATATGTTGCCACTATATAGTGATTGCAGCTGATATCGACATGACATCTAGCATCCCAATGCTCTCTAGGAATAATTTTTCAGAATGGATAGATCAGATTACATTTGCTTTGGGATATATGGATCTAGACCTGTCATTAAGGATTGACCAACCCATGCTCTAACCAATGAAAGTACTAAGGATTAAAAGAAAGAGCATAATGAATGGAAAAGGTCTAATCTCCAAATGGATAAGAGGATCCATTCCTAATTGTAAAACTATTAAGGAATACATAAAAGCTATTGATGATCAATTTATCAACTCAGACAAGGCAGTTGCTAGCAATCTCATGAGTAAATTATCATTTATGGAATATACTGGAACATCAAGTATACAGGAACATATCATGAAAATGAGAAATGTTACGACACGTCCCAAAAAGAGAGGTATAGGTTTTGACGAATCATTTCTTGTTCACTTCATACTCAATTCTCTCCTTTGAGAATATGGCAATTTAAGATTTCCTAAAACACCAATCAAGCTAAATGGTCAGTTAATGAATTAGTGGAATGTGTGTTGAGGAAGAAGGGAGGTTGAAGCAGGAAAAGCTAGAAAGTGCCTATCTAGTTTCTCAGGGAAGCGGATAGGATTCTGAAAAATTTTTGAGAAAAGGAAAAGGTAAAGGAAAACCTAAAGTCAAAATCTAAAAGGGACATCTAAGGGTAAAGAAGTGTTTCTTTTGCAAGAAGGCAAGACATTTCAAGAAGGAATGTCAGAAGTACTCTATCCGGCTTAAAAAGAAAGGTAATCTCTCTTTTGTTTGTGAATCTTATTTAATTGATGTGCCTTTTAAATCATGGTGGGTTGACTCAGGTGCCACTGTTTATGTATCCAATACCATGCAGGGATTTCTAACTTAAAGGTCACCAACGGAAAGTAAGCACTACATCTATATGGGGAATAAGATGCGCTCACATGTGGAGTTTGTTGGGACTTTTAGACTTGTTCTTTCTACTGGCTATATCTTAGACTCGTTAGATACTCTTTTTGTCCCATCATTTTTAAGAAGTCTGTTATCAATCTCTAAACTTGTTGGATTAGAATATCAATTTCATTTTGATAAGTCTAAATTGACTATTTTGAAATAGTCTATTATTGTTGGTTCTGGATTGCTAATCAATGGTCTTTACTCTTTGAACTTATCTGATAAAAATCTTAATCTAGCTCTACATGGTACTATGGTTGGCACCAAACGTGGTCATATGGATGATAACTCATCTATTTTATGGCACAAAAGACTAGGATATATCTCTATTAAGAGAATTCAAATATTGGTAAAAGATGAGATTTTGAACAACATCAATTTTACTGATTTCAATTCTTGTGTGAGTTGCATTAACGGAAAGCAAACCACCAAGATTAACAAAGTTGCTGGAAGAGCAAATGAGATTCTTGAAATTGTTCACACTGATGTATGTGGTCCTTTCAAAGTTTCTTGTTTAGATAACCAAGCATCTTTTGTGACCTCTATTGATGACTACTCACGTTTTATATGTTTGTTTCTTTTACATGATAGGGCTAAAGTTTTTGATGCATTTAAAAACTATCAAGTTGAAGTGGAAAGGCAAACAGCACATAAAATAAAGATCATGAGATCAGAACGAGGTAGTGAATATTATGGCAGATATGCAGGTGCAAGACAAAAACGAGGTCCATTTGCAATGTTCTTTAAGGAACAAGGCATAGTAGCTCAGTATGCAATGCCTGGAGAACCTTGGCAAAATGTAGTAGCCGAAAGGCGAAACAGGACATTAATGAAAATGGTTAGAAGTATGATGAGTCACTACTTCTGCCACTTTTATTGTGGGGAGAGGTTATAAAGACAACTGTGTACATATTAAATAGGGTTCCTACTACGGCAATATCTAAAACTCCATTTGAGTTATGAAAAGGATGGAAACCTAAACTCACACATCTTCGTGTGTGGGGATGCCCAGCTGAAGCCAGATTATATAACCCACATAAAGGAAAATTGGATTCTAAGATGATTAGCTATCATTTTGTTGGATATGCTAATAAGTCTAAAGGGTTTAGGTTTTATTACCCTTTATATAAGTCTATCATTATGGAAGCAAGAAATGCTAAATTTTTTAAGGATGAGGATTTCAATAGGAGTGGTAAAACTCGAATCATTAATCTTAAGGAAGGGAGTGTCGATGTTTATAAGGATATGGTAATTGATCCTCATAAATATTTAACACCGAATATTCTAGTGCAAGGAAAACCAATTACCATAGATGAACCACAAGATGATCCTAACTTACCAATTGAGGTACCACAGGAAATCAATATGCCTGAACTGCAATTTGTAGTATATCAGGAATTAAGGAGATCCTCAAGGATTAGAAAATCAGCTATTTCAGATGACTATGTGGTATATCTGCTGGAAGATGATCCTTCATTGTTTTCACAAGCAATGGATTCTAA
>JAYJMB010053228.1:0-28487 GCA_036873735.1 Pouteria campechiana
CCTATCGACCCGGTAAAATTAGCAAAACTTTACAATAACAAAAATTTACATTTGTAAAATTTTCCAGGGCCTTACACAAATCTAGAAATATACCCCCAAACTTAAACTAAACATTATCCTCAATGTGAAATAATGATAGAAGTTTAAGTTCAAGGATTTCCCTAAATGATGTGCATTCTCATCCTCTTTTGATTTGGCCCTTTGCAAATTTGTGGCAGTTTATCACTTGAAGCATCATCTGCAATCCTCTAAAACTTCTATGCCTAATCAGAATTCTTCTTTCTACAACACATAGAACACCAAAAATTAAGAAAGTTCTAAAGAAAATAAAGAAAGACAGAAAAACTAGATGCTAAGAAAATAAAGAAAGTTCAAAAGCTTGGGTTGCCTCTCAAGAAGCATCTTTGTTTAACGTCTATGCAAGACGAATTCCTCCATAGATTCTTGAATTCAACAATTTCATTTAACTGCATTGGCAAGTCATCCTTCACATATCTCTTTACCCTGACCATTGACTCTAAACGTGTTCCTAGTCTTTAGGTTCTTTAACTCCACATCTCCATGTGAGAACACTTGTTTCACCAGGAATGGTCCAACCCACCTAGACTATAATTTTCTTAGAAATAAATGCAAATGTGAGTCATAAAGCCAAACTTTCATTCCAGGTTTAGTGCATCTTTTGCGAATGATTTGATCATTGATATCTCTTTGTTTACTCCTTATAAATCTTTGCATTCTCATAAGCTTCATCTCTCAACTCTTCTAATTCATTCAGTTGAAGCTTTCTCTCTTCACCTGCCTTCTGTAAATCAAAGTTTAGTTTCTTGATCACCTAGTATGCTTTATGCTCCAACTCCATAGGTAGATGGCATGCCTTCCCAAAGACTAGTTTCTAAGGACTCATTCTAATTGGGGTCTTGAATGCAATCCTATATGCCTAAAGAGCATTATTTAGCTTCATTGCCTAGTCTTTCCTTAAAGTGTTCGCTATCCTTTCCAAAATTGCTTTGATCTGTTTATTGCTTACTTCAACTTTTTCAAAAGTTTATTAATGATAAGGTGTTGCAACTTGATGAGTGATGTTATACTTTTTCAATAAAGATGTAAATACCTTATTGAAAAAATGAGTTCCTCTATCACTAATGATTGCTCTTGGAGTGCCAAACCTGGTGAAAATTTTGTCTTTTAGGAATTTTAGCACAACATTAGTATCATTAGTTTTAGTGGCCATTGCCTTAATCTACTTAGACACATAATCAATAGTAAGCAGAATGTACATGTTCCCATTGGATGGTGGGAATGGGCCCATGAAATCAATGCCCATACATTAAATAATTAAATAACCAGATTACTAGAGTGTGGCATTTCATCTCGTTTACCAATGTTACCTATTCTCTGGGACCTATCACCTATTTTACAAAAGGCATGAGCATCACTGAAAATAGTTGGCCAGTAAAAACCAGATTGAAAAACTTTGAGAGCAATCTTCTTCCCTCCAAAATGCTCTTCACAGCTAAATGTTTGACAATATTTCAAAATGCTTTGTTGTTCATCCTTAGGTATACAGCATCTAATGATCTGATCTGGATATATTTTAAATAGAATTAGATCATCCCAAAAGCAGTGTTTTGCAATAGACAATAATCTCCTCCTTTCTTGCGAATTTAGCATAGGATTAAAAACTCCCTTAACCAAATAATTAACAATATTAGCATACTAAGGTTCACTTCCCTTTACAGAAAATAATTGCTCATCAAAAAAATTCTCACTAATGGGAATGCTCACTTTATCTTTATTTTGCTCAAAATCAGTCCCTTCCACTATCTTGGACAGATGATCAGCTACAACATTTTCACTTTACTTTTTGTCCTTGATTGTCAGGTCAAATTCTTGCAATAATAATATCCACTTGATCAATCTGGGTTTGGCATCTTTCTTAGTTAGCAAGCATTTCAATGTAACATAATCAAAATAAACAATTACCTTTGAACCAATCAAATATAAGCGAAACTTTTCCAATGCAAACACAATTGCAAGCAATTCTTTTTCAATAGTGGAATAATGTAATTATGCTTCATTCAAAGTTCTACTTGAATAATGAATCACATGAGACAATTTATGCATTCTTTTCTTAAGACAACTCCAATAGCGAAGTCAGATGCATCACACATAAGTTCAAAAGGAATGGACCAATCAGGAACTGGTAAAATTGGAGCAGAAGTTAGTTTTTCTTTCAAGGTATTGAAAGTAACAAGGTACTCATCACCAAAATAGAAATTCACATCTTTAGCTAGTAAGTTACACAGTGGTCTAGCAATTTTTGAAAAGTCTTTTATGAACCTTCTATAGAAACCTAGATGACTGAGAAGACTCCTCACTACCTTCACTGAAGTGGGAGAGGGTAACTTAGCAATCACATCAATCTTTGCCTTATCAACTTCAATGCCTTTACTTGAAATAACATGTCCTAACACAATTCTCTGCTTAATTAAGAAACGACACTTCTCCCAGCTTAATGTCAAATTCATTTTAACATACCATTTTAGCACCATTGTCAAGTTATTAAGGCAATCATCAAATGAATCACCAAATAAAGAAAAATCATCCATGAAAACCTCTACGAACCTTTCAATCATATCAAAAAAATAGACATTATACACCTCTAAAAGGTTGTAGGAGCATCGCACAACCTAAAAGGCATCCTTCTATAAGCAAAAGTGCGAAACAGCTAGGTAAAAGTTATCTTTTCTTAGTCTTCTAGAGCAATGGGAACTTGATTGTAACCTGAACATCCAGAAAATAGTAGTAAGCATGACTTGCCAATCGTTTAAGCATTTGATCAATGAAAGAGAGAGGAAGATGATCCTTTCTTGTGGCTGCATTGAGTTTTCTGTAATCTATGCACATTTGCCATCTTATAATCATTCTTACTGGCACCAACTCATTATTATCATTCTTAAGAACAAAAATTCTAGGTTTCTTTAGTACCACATGGAATGGACTTACCCATTTGCTATCAGAAATTGGGTAGATAATACCTGCCTCCAAGAGCTTAATCACTTCAGCTCTAATAGCTTCTTGTATGTGTTGGTTAAGTCTCCTTTGAGCATCCTTGAAAGGTTTTGCATTATCTTCCAACAGAATTTTGTGCATGCACACAGTGGGGCTAATTCCCTTGATGTTAGCTAATGTCCATCCTATAGCCTCCTTGTGCCCTTTCAAGACATTCAACAACTTATTATCTTCCTCAACAGTTAAGTTAGCAATAAGAATAACTGGAAGAGTATCATTAGCACCAAGAAATACATATTTTAAGTTAGGTGGCAATTGTTTCAGTTCTAGTTTTGGTGGTGTGACAATTGATAGTGCCAAATTGGAATTCACTTGTGTCAATACCTCCTTGGTGACTTCATCTTCCCTGACTTCCTTTGCACTATCCAAACCTTCTTTGAACTCTTTGATTTCTTCATCTTCCACAATTACTTCTTCAGTTGTAAGCACCAGTGCTAATTTGTCTTCTATTTTCTACTGCACAAAAGTTGATGATACAAGTGAGTCCAAATCATCTATTTGAAAACAACTACTAGGATTTTTCATATTCGAAGGGAATGAAAGAGAGTAGTAAACATAAAATTCCACAGTCTCATTCAAAATAGTCATCTTCAGCTTCCCATTTTACAAATCAATCATTGTCCTAGCTGTTGCCATGAATGGGCACCCCAGAAGAATGGGCACCTCTTTCTCTAGCGGCACTTGCCTCTCCATGTCAAGCACAACAAAATCTGTAGGAATAATAAGTTTGTGTATCTGCACTAATATATCTTCTATAATGCCTCTAGGATATTTAATTGATCTATCTGCAAGCTGTAGAGACATTGTACTTAGCTTCAAATCTCCCAAACCAAGCTACAAGTAAACAGATAAGGCATCAAATTTATACTTGCTCCTAAATCTAACATAGCAATTACCTTATTTGTTCCTCCAACAGTAATTGTGATTTTTAAACTATCTAGATCCTTCAACTTTGGAGGAAGATTTGTTTGTAGAAATGCACTAGCAATGTCAAAAACTATTACCTTTTTATGAGGCTCATACTTATACCTCCTTGACATTAATTCCTTCAAAAACTTAGCATAAGTAGGCATGTTCTTAATCATGTCAAGCAAAAGTAAGTTAACATTAACTTTGCACAGGATGTCACACATATCAGAAAATGATTTGTCTAATTTTCTATAGCTTAATCTTCCTAGAAAAGATACTAGTGGATTATATGGTGGTGGTGGTTTATAGTTGATTGCAGGGTCAACTATTGGGAACATAGCCTTCCTTGAAATTACCTCCTTTGCTTCCTTTTCTTTCCGGTTGTTTGATCCTTCAGAAGCATTAGATTCATTAGTTTTTTCACCAACATTATTGTTAATTACCTTTCCACTTCTCAATGTTGTAACTGCTTTTGCTTGCTCTTATTGACTTGGTAACTTTCCTGATGTGTGACTCTGCACAACGTTTGCAATCTGTGTCAATTATATTTCTATTTTCTTTATTGATGCCTCCACATTCTGAAATCTTGATTCATTATTTTGGAACTGAGTTTGAGTTACATGAATGAAACTCTACATAGTTTCCTCAAGAGTAGGCTTTTTGGGTTGGAAAGAAGTTCCAACTTGATTCTAATTCTAATTATTGTTCCATGAAAAGTTTGGATGACTTCTCTAACCAGAATTTTAAGTATTAGAAAAAGGATCATTACGTGGTTGCTAGTTGTAGAAGCTCATTGAATTCGCTTATTCAGATCCTCCTGCAAGGTTTTCATTTGAAGGAAAAACATTGGATAAGTGCCCTGAATTACCACAAATTGAACATACCTCAGCATGGGAGGGTTGTTTCAAGTTTCATACCATAAAACACATGGTCTTCGTCTATCTGTTAAGCTTTGATACCTGCATGGAAAGTTCAATGTTAGAATTTACTTCATACATCCCTCTAGACCTTCCTTTGGCACTCTGCTATTGGGAATTTGCTCCAAGCATCTCATTAAGATTATATGTCTCCTCTGAAGTCTTCTCTCTCATTGCTCCACCTGTAGCATTATCAACCATGACTTGGCATAGTTGTGTCAGACCATCATAGAAAAATTGATTGAGTAATTCAAGAAGATATCTATGGTGATGGCATTGAATCAATAGTGCCTTAAATCTTTCCCATGCTTCATAGAGTGCTTCCCCATCCATTTGAGAAAAAGTGGCAATCTTACTTCTCAATTCTGTAGTTTTAACATGGGAATAAAATTTATCGATGAACTAATTATAAACAGTATCCTATGTAGTCAATGATCCAGGAGCCAATGTCATGAACCGGATTTTTGTTGCATCCTTCAAGGTGTAAGGAAAACATCTCTTATGCAACTGATCTTCATTTAAACTTTGCAATGGAAAAGTTTGAATACTTGCATAGAAATCATGCATGAATGTTAAGGGATCCTCTATAGCTACACCATGAAAAGAAGGAAGTATGTTAAAGTGTATATGCTTCAGCACGTAGATCCTAGCAATATCATTTAAAACAATGCATCAAGGAGAGATTCCTATTGTTGAGTGTGCGAACTCTTTCATAAGTAGTTGGGCTTATTGAGCCACTCGATTTTGCAGGTTACCAACCATTTGAATGTCTTATTCACTTCTGCTATCTGTCTGTATTTCCACTTTTATTGTTGTTAACATTCAAGGGCAACAGAACTGGATTCAGTGATTACCTCCCTTACATTCACAGTTCTGCAAAAGAATGAAAGAAGACATTAAAAATCCTAAATAAAATAAAATACAGCAACTAAAGAAAAATTGTAACTAATTTAATCAAACCAATTTGAACTAGATCCCCGGCAATAGTGCCAAAACTTGATGGTAAATTATAGTTCCTCGTAAGTCCACAAGTTTATAATAGTACAGTGTGCTTAGTAAGGGTCAATCCCACAGAGAAATGTTAAACTAGTTCAATTATATCTAGTTACTAAAATTAGTCCTAAATCAACAAGATGAATTAAAGGCTAAGTAGTTAGAAGTGTAATGCAAAATAATAGCAAACAATGGCAATATGTAAAAGAGAATTTAGGTTGTAAGAGTCTGGGGATCTGATTTCACCACTACATGAAATTCAACGTTGTTGAGATGTTGGTATCAATTAAGTATCTTGGGTTCATTCTATCCACTATATGATTATTACTGTTAAGCATCCATGTTTAAATCAAGTATTTTCTCCCATTCTAATTACCTATGGCATGTAGTGTAATTGAGATTGAAAACTCATTAAGATCTAAAGAACTTTAATGAACTTAGCAGAATAGTTTAGCATATGACATTTACCTTAACTATCCCTCATTCATTCAAAAGAGCACAGTACATGGTTTAGCAATCTACCTTAACCATGTGCTCAAAGATAATTAAGATAATTTACATAATTGGTGATCAGATAATTAAATAAATCAAATGACTGCATTATACACAATGAATGAAACAAGATGATATTAAATTAATAACCCAACAATCTCTATTAACAATGAATATCAAGGAGGGCTACATCATTGCCCCAGAAAAAGGAAGTTAGCCATCCTAAAGACAGAAAGAAAGCTCTCTAAAAGGTCCTCTTCATGCATGAACTGCAATTCCTTTATGCATAAAGATCCTCTACTAAAAATAACTCCATATTTTTTACCCGAAAGATTGTTTCTATGCGTAAGAAAAGTTCCAACAATAGAAAGAACTATTGCGCCACTAATTTCCAAAGATACCTTTTGCAGATTGGAATAGGTTGCACCTTCCAGACTTTTCAAAATTTCAGTAATGTATGTAAAGAAAGTTGCTTCCAAAGATATCCCAGATTATTGCAAGTGATGATAATTGTGGACTTAGTTGCTTAAACAATATATATATATATAATCATAATGTAGATACCAACATCACATTCAGTATATTAGAATTTTTGATGGCCAAAATTTCACTTCTCAGAAGTTCTAACCTATACTAACATACAAATACTTCTGAGCTGCATAATTCACTTGGTCAAAAGTTCTATCAATTGAAAAGTCACTGCTCAGAAGCTCTATTACACTGCTCAGAACTTCTAAGTATCGGGTAGTGGGATTTCTGTGTTCTGCAAAACTTCTATTTTCCTTTGCTCAGAAGTTTTGTCCTTATTTCTTAAAAATTCTGAGTATCGTGTGCTAGGATTTTTATCATACTTCTAAAAGCTTCTATTGCACTTGATATTGTCAGCCACTCCTTAAGTTGCACTTATGCGAGTTTCTGTCAACTTCTAATGGCCTCAGAAACATTCCATGTGACTCTTTTGAAATCTTCAAAAGTTTTCTTTCTTGTTACTCTATTTCAAAAATTCAAATTTTGAAAATTCATTACCTAGAAGTTTTGTTGCACTACTTAGAACTTCTGAGGATTGGGCCTTGGAACTCTGTCGCATTACAGAACTTCTGAAGTTAATGCTCACTTTTAGAAGTTCTATTTTTACTTGCTCAAAGCCTCTGTACACTTCTAATACACTTTTGACTTTTACATTTTTAACTTCAAAAGTTCTTTAGAACTTCTGACATTACTAGTTCCAGCTTCAGAACCTGTTCAGAATTTTTGACTGTTAGAGCAATTTTAGTATTTTGCTCATAACTTTTCTATCTGACCTCTAAATTATGTGATTCTTATCCCATTATTTAGATAATTGCAAGGGCTACATCTTTCATGTTGATCACTTTTTTCTGAATCATCTATCATGAGTCACTGGAGCTCACAAGTGATGCTTTTTGATAACTTCTGGAGTTAATGTATTAGAAGTTCTGGCGAGCATTGTTTGGGATATAACTTTTTCATTTGAAGTTAGAATCATGTGATTCTTAATGCATTACAAAGATAAATTTGAGATATAAAACTCTCATGTTGAATATGAGTTCCAAATTACCCTAAACAATTGCCAAAATTGGACTACAAACGATACCCTGTTCTACACATTAGAAATTTTTGTCAGTGGGATTAAAGTTAGAGATAGTTGCAATATTTTGGCCATAACTTTCATATTTCAAATCCAAATCCTATCAATCATAATTTTTTGGTTAGATAACTTCAAGGGATAAAACTTTAATTTTGAAGACTCAAAATGCCCTCTAAGTAATGTCAGGTTTCATTACATCACATGCCACGACTTCTGATTCGGTTGCTACGGCACTAAATTTTTCTGACTACTTAAGTCCATTTCAGAACTTCTGACCTACTTCTAAAGTTCACTTTAGAACTTCTGACCTTAATATTTTTCTGCTTTTGAATCTTAATTTTTCAACCACTTGTTCATTATCCAAACTCCATTGTTTTTCTCCTTTCTCCACCTTGATGTCTTCCATATTTCATTTTATTTCTTGGACCTAATTATCTTTAATTAGACATAATAAAGCATCATAGGAGTCACTTCAATTAATAACCAAATTAAGTATAGATTTACTAGAAAATGCTTATTATCAAAACATATTTGAATTTAGGAATTAAAACATGATATATTATGAGCTCATCATAAACAGACATATCTCAGAACCCCGTTAGAGATAGCTCAGAACCTCCTCAGAATCAATGTGTATAAATATTACACTTTAGAGATCATGTAGAAGCTTTCTCAAATTGCAAAAATATATCAGAAATTAAACAATCTACTTGAAAGGAATTTTTATACATTTAGAAGTTCTTTAGAAGAACCTCAGAAACAATTCCAAGTCTCATAAATGTTTCTATACAAAATTAATCTAGAGGAAAATTCTCAAGTTAGAATCTTCTCAAAAGACTTTCAAAAGCAATAACAAAGTATGTCAAAAGTAAATTGAAAAAGACAAGAACATCAGATGTTGAATTCAACCATCAAAGTTAATTCAAAAGAAAAATCAACAATCAAAAGCTTGTCAGAAGCAACTCAGAATGCTAACATAATAATCGGAAGATCTTCCAAAGTAACTCAGAAAGCTTTCTTAGAGGTGTCTTTAAAAAGGTAAGAATCAAAGAAACATATCAGAAGCAGAAATCCAATCTTCATAGGTATCTCAGAAGTTTCTCAGAAGTTCAGAATATGATTGTTGATGGCGAAATCAAAGCATACAAATTCTAAGAGAATACTGCCAAGAAAACACTTATCACAGAAATTCTAAGGAACTACTTCAAAATTTTTGATAATTAATGGATCTAATGTCAGAAGTTATGGCTACTTAACTCAGAAATTCTAAAGCCCAACAAAATGCAAATATTTGTTACTAACTTTGCCTAACAATTTGAAAATGGTGCTAAAGGTTGTAATAGCTAAATCTTTTCTTAAAGCTTATAAAAAGATTATTAAAGCAACACATAATCCTATCTGAGAAAACAAAGAAAATAATCTGATTCAAGTATTCAAAAAGAGCATTTAACATCTTTCATTGTTCAACTCCAACTCCAACAATATTGCCAAAGCATTCAAAATCTAATCTGTGTCAACTTCAAAAGGAGTTTGATAAATCTAATCTTATTGTATATTTAGTTCATTCAATTGAGTTTTGATTTTTGTAAAGTGTGCCTAAGTAAGAGGCATTAATCTATACATTTCCATTTGGAAAACTAATAAGTTAGTGAGCTTTAAAAGCCAATAGTTTGTAAAAGTTTCTGGTTAGCTTGGAAAACTAGTAAGTTAGTTAGTAAGCTTGGAAACCAACATGTATAAGTTAGTTGGTAAGCTTGGAAACAAAAGTGTATAAGTTGTTGGTGTGCTTTTAAAACTAACAAGTGTTTAATGAAACCTAAGTTTAGTAAAAGAGACTAACTCAGAGAAGTGAAGTAGGAACCTAGAAAGGACCAAACCGCTATAAAAATTTAAATTTTATTTTCTTTTATTTTAAGCACATCTATCAAGTTATTGGCCAAAATTTTTGAAAGCTTAATTCACCCTCCCCTCTTGAGCTACCATCCAACTAGGGACCAACATGTTACTTGTTAACAATATGTACCATTGCGTTAAGGAAAATCTGCAACAATCGCTTCTTATGGCTACTATAAGAGAATTTTGTTCATTCTGCACATGCTTCCATAAATGTTTTAAAGAATAAAAAAGTATCATCTTTGGAAGCAAGAAACATTATCTAGGTGAATCTAGAATAGTCATCTATAATACTCAAGCTTGTGAGGATTCTGCATAAGTGAGCAATGACATCATATTCTGTCTTATTTGAGCACTTAGGAGTTTCCCTTTCTTCAATAGGGGGATAAGAAACTCCAGGCACTAAGTTTTCTTGTATTGGTTCCTTCTCTTTGTCTTGGGATATATTTTTCCTAGATCTTAACGAAGGCATTGTTTCAGGTGACTCGGATGCTTTTTGTGGATCATTCTCTTCATCCGGCAACACCTGTCATATTGCAATAGGTTTTGATGGCTCTTGGATCAGCAACCTGAGCAATCCAGGAAATGCAGTATCTCTTTGGGCAATAGAAAGGCCTTTTCTAATGCGATAATGCATTCCCATATTATACACCTTTCTTCTCGCAACACAAGGCAATAAAGGCAAACATTACATCATCTTAACATGAAATCATAAAGACGTTCCCCTTTAAGAGGATGAATTTCTTTACTTGTCCCTTAAAGGACTAAGAAGTGTAGTCATGAAATCTGTGTATGAATGCTTCAGTCAACACCTTCCAAGATTCGAATGATTTGACTAGCAATGTTACAATCCACTTTAGGGCATGACTATTACTAGCTAGTGGAAATGGAAAGCTCTTGATCGCATATGTCTCATTCTAGGACATCATTTGCACTAAGGCTTGATACTAAAATAAGTGTCTAATCACAACCTTGTAGTCTTCTTTGAATAACTTCATCACGGGTCATCTTAAGTAATGAATTTTCTTAATTTTTGTAACTGTTTTTAAAATAGGGGCCTTCATGTAGTGCAAGTATTCAAGGACCCTTTTAATGTGCAATTCTATGAACACATACTCCTTTGAAGGGTCATCCATTGCCCTCATTTTCTTTATTTTAGCTTGATCGAATGCCTCTATAAATTTAGATGGCACTCAATAATGAAAATAGGCTCTTCTTACCAGGCAAAAATGAACTTCATTTGCTTTTGGGCATTCGAGTGATTGTGGATCACTCTAAGCAGCATCCCTCAATTTATGGATATAATTGGCTATCCTTTCACCGAAATGCTTGTCCAAGTTAATGAGAGAACCCCTAATTCCTCCCCTTACTTTGGAAAGGAAATGTTATAGGAGCATATCTTTTAATAAGACCCATTCTTTAACACCTTGAACCACTTATGGGGAAAGTGAATGTTCAAAGCTCTAGTACATCTTCCCAAGATCTGGATGTTCCCCACAACATTCCTTAGTGTAGCGGAGAAGGAGTGTGATTGGTGAATTGCCAACCTTAAATAAAGTGAACCCTTGGCACCCATGTTCCCATTGGGGATCATGCCTTCTATTAGAGCATTCTCGCTTCTTGTTTGACTGGCTTGTGGAAGCCTCGCCTTCCCCATTATAGTAATAAGAGGCCACTATTGGATATTCAAATGGATTATCTCCATCAAGGCTTGGGTTACTCTCAGCTCCCAAGTCTTGTAAATTATCCCAAAATGTCATCCATACTTTGTCTATAGTTAATGAAAGTGATGGTAATGGCCTCCAAGCATAAAGCTCCAGGCATTCTTGATCAGGCTAGGTTCTTCTCTTCTTTCTTCCAACCATTTTCTTATTGAAAGGTTTGAACCTCTTAGGCTAGAGATAATCCCCAACAATGTATGATTGGAACTATGATAGAAAATAATGTATACTTTCAGGATATAAGGATAGATCTTTCAAATACTCCTCCTTTTTCCTTTACTTTGTATGTTTAACCTGAAGATGTTGTCCCTTGTATATCATCAATGGGACTTTTGGGTTGTCTTTTGGATAGACAAAGTCTCAATCTTCATCATTGACTATGACTTTCCTTTGCACTTATTGATAAGAGGTTTTAGAGAATCGGTGATTGAACTCTTGTTCCAACATTGCCAGATCAAAAATTTCTTTCATTGATATATTGTTGGATGTTACTTCTGCATCCTTCTTTTATGTGATGACCCATTTTTCACGCAATTGTTGATAATCCTCCTTACCACCTTGCATTTGACCGTTGGGTTATTGATACCCCGATGGTAATGGTAGTATAAGGGAGGATTTATCTTATCTGCTTTAGCCAAGAATAAGGGTTCTGATAGCTTTATATTGCCTGATTGGATGAGCCCCAATAGAATTGGCACCATCTCCTTATCAGAGTACTAATATTTTAGCTTTGAGAGCTCCCTTTTCCTTGGCTGTTTGTCGTTACCACCAGTTTTGGTTTCAGTGGTGTTGACAAAAATGCTTGATTTGCCTTTCTCTGGTTGTTTCTTCTTTAGTTTGAAGGCAATCCCTTTTTGTTCATCATCCTTGACTTTACTTTTCTTAGAGAGAGAGAAGAAATGTTCCTTTTGACTTGCCTCATTGGCAAGTGCCCTGAAGGTAGTTATCTACTCATTTACTAGAATAGCAAGGTTGACCTTAATATCATTTGAGTATAACTCTTTGTTCTTTAGTTAAGGTTGCTTCACAATTGCTGGCTTCACTCTGCTAGTGTGAGATGAATTCCTCTACTAGTTGATCACCCCTTTGCTTCATGAGGAAGAGGTCTGCTAGTGTGACATCCTTCTTAGTCATAAAGAATCTAGCCAGGAATAGATTTTGAATGTCATTTCAAGTTTTGACTGACCCTGGGGGTAGTGTCGAGTGTCATTGGAATGCGGGCCCTTTAAAGGGATGGACCAAACAATCTTAAATAAAGGTTGTGATAGATGGTGTAGTTTCCCATCTTAAGATTGAAGAGGGTAAGATGGTGCTGAGGATTCTCCATTCCATCAAATGTATGAAAATCTATCATTTTGAAGTCCAACGGGAATGACTCATTCTCAATTTCCAAAGGATAAGGTTGATGATATATGTTAGGCATTTGAGAAGGCAAGTTTATTTGCCTTTGAGCCATCCAATCATTCATCATTTTGTTGAAATGGGCCACTTAATCCTCCTTCATCTAAAATGGTGGTGCCTGCACACTTGCACTGAATTATTATGGTTGAATGTTTGCACGAAATGATTATTCACTGAGATTGATATTAGGTGTTTGTTGAGGCGAGGCAACAGGGGAAATGAGAGGTTAGCCTTCTGTCCCTATAGGGTTTCCTCTTGGTGCATAGAAGATAAATGATCACAATGGCATGGTCTTTCCCATAGATGGATCGTTGAGAGGATGCGCAACATTGGAAGTTTGGCCAGCATTTTGTTGTGCACATAATTCTCACAAACGCTGGTTTTTAGCTTCTAGCTGCTCTAATCATTTAGTTATCTCCTCTATGAATATAACAGTTGCATTACCCTCAGTCATGTATGATGAATATCTAGAAGATTTGATGAGTATGCATCAATTAGTGAGGAGACATGGATGTCTAATCCTCTCTCCTAATGTCTTTTGACAAAGAATGGAACATTGGGGGAGTTACCATAAGCCTAGCCATTGACCTCATAGCCATCTTCAGACGAGGTGGGTTGGGTGGTGCCGTTGATGTGTCCTTGTCAGCTAAATTGGTGCAAACACTAACGGGTTGCACCTTCCTCTTCTTCTATTCTTTGTTCTTTGGGCTATCAGAGTTAGTTCTTCTTTATCTTTTCTCTACCTTTGATGCCTTTCTTGGTATCTAAAGGGTGCTTGTCTTATCAATTCCTCTCCTTTGATAATAAGAGAGATTTGCTAGGATAACAAACATATTGTTGCCCAAATAGGCATCTGGGGGGGGGGTGACTTTCTTTTCTTTCAATTGCGACATACTTCTTCGATAGCAGCTTCCATCCTTCTTTATTTTCATGGATAGTCGACCTATGGGTTGACCTCTCCTTGGACTTGTTCCTCCTCCTAGTTCATTTGGAAGGCTGAGCATACCCTTTGGGAGTCTTGCTCAATGCATATCTCCCAAGGCAATTAGCATGTTTGGGATCGATAGGCGTATGTGTTTGCCTCATCTTGATCATCTTGGGAAGGCAGAGAGCTGCCACCTTCATCTTCTAATTCTAGGAAGGATCATCTCCTACAAATTGAAGAGTAGGATGGGGAGCAGTCTTCTTCCTTTGTCTTCTATTTTTTTTTTCTTTTTGTCTCCAACCTCATTGTTGACAGAGGTTGAGGTAGGTGAAGCAGCCTTGAAAATTGATTGAGCAACCTTGGGCACTGCTAGAACTATCTTGGAAGATGCTGACGTAGCCTTGGGTGAGGGAGGAATTGGAGCCAACTCCCTCTTGTAAATTACCAGTGTCTGACCAGTTGGCAACATGATGAAGGAGTGAAGGACATTCCTATCGAAGTTGCGTGGGGTGTTGATGGCGAAGTTGCCACTTAGTAGGAATTCGAATGCAAATGATGTTGCCATTGGAAAAGACTTTAAAAAAGAGAGTAAATGCAAAAACGACTAAAGACCTGCAAAAAGCAAAAGAAGAACATAGTCAGTTACATGATAAATAAGGTCTCTAAATTGCATTAATATTGCTTTTCCTTCAAGATGAAAGGTAAGATGTTTCACGTCGGGTTCACCATTTTTGTAATGGAAGAACAAAAATGGAACAAAAGGATTTATCATTTGGAATGAATCAAACAATTTTCATTTTTTATTGATGTCATCGATTAATTACACTTGTTGTATATACATCAGAAAATTGCATATTTACATCCTAAACCACAAGTGGTCCTAATTACATCTCCATAATGGAAGAAAAGCTTTGATTAAAAGGAAATTACAATGCATTAAGAGACCATAAGAATAAAATACATTCTCTCTCAAAAATAAATGTGTGTTATGTTTCGGATCTCTAAGCACATTGCGATGGCTTGATATTTAGGAAACTGCCTCTAGCCAATGGACGGATACAATGACATAACTCTAGATTGGGTTGCTAGACACTGGGTTAACATTAAAAATGGGACTTTTGATCTAATTGGTTTGTCCTTGATGGAATCAAGGATGGGTATTTTTGTTGTTTAAAATATAAGAAACCATAGAGACAGTAAGTGGTTTATGACCCAATTGGTATATCCCAGAAGGACATAAGACTAGGTAATCTCTATTATATTTAAACCTAAAAAAGACAAAAAGAAAATAGGTAACTTAGGTTTGGTTCAGCTTTCTCACATTGCCCATGAGAAGCTTAGCAAGAGTGGACCAAGTAAACTAGGTTTAGCTCAGCTCTCTCAATTATCCATGAGAAGCTTAGGAAGAATGGGACCAAGATGATTGGATTTAGCTCATTTGAAGTAGTTTTGCTAAGGTTTGACTCGGTGAGTCATGACTAAATGACTTGGTCCTAGACTTAGGCTTTTGAGTGGTTGGATGAGTGGTGTTAGCTAAGGTTTGACTCAATGAGTTATGACTCACTGACTTAACACTAGACTTAGGCTTTTGGGAATTGGGTGAGTGGTCTTTTCTAATATCCTATGGAAAACCAAAAGTGGACTATCTCTACAGTTAACCTGTGAGAGATCATAAAGTCATGTTGCATGAGTTAAATCTAGTTATAATTTGAGTTAATTATGCCTAATTATGATTAACACTATTGATAATAATCAATGCTAATGATAGTTCTTATTTGATTTAAGTCAATTTCATTATCTCCCCAGTTTCATGAGTTGTTTCCATGGTAACTCTACCATTTATAGGGTCTAATTAGTGTTTAAATAGGTTTTAAAGTGTTTTAATTATCCAATCTAGCATTATTCTATTGTCCATTAATAATATGGGACCCACCATACCACAATGTGGGTGGGACCCACATATGTACCATGGTGGGGCCATGGCAGAGCACCCTTAGGCACTAGCCACTGGTGTCAAGACAGGCACCTGCCCCTTGAAGAGTCTTTCAAGCTTCTTCAGAAGAAATTCTATCTCCTATTGAGAGAGGAAGGAGTATTTATAGGCATGGAGCCTACCTTCACCTCTAGGGTTAGTTTAGGAACACTCACCTTCTCACATGGGGGCAATTTAGAAATAACGCTTACCTTCACCATTTTGGAAAGAGCTTGCCTTCACCATTTTATTAAGAGTTAACCTTCACCATTTTGGAAAGAACTTGCCTTCACCATTTTCGAGAGAGCCTACCTTCACCATTTTGTAAAGAGCCTGCCTTCACCATTTTGGGCAGAGCCTACCTTCACCATTGAGGGTAAATTGGAAAGGAGCCTACCTTCACTATTTTGGGAGAGCCTGCCTTCACCATTGAGGGTAAATTGGAAAGGAGCTTGCCTTCACTATTTTGGGAGAGCCTGCCTTCACCATTTTGGGCAGAGCCTGCCTTCACCATTGAGGGTAAATTGGAAAGAAGCCTGCCTTCACTATTTTGGGAGAGCCTGCCTTCACCATTGAGGGTAAATTGGAAAGGAGACTGCTTTCACTATTTTGGGAGAGCCTGCCTTCACCATTTTCGGGAGAGCCTGGCTTCACCATTTTATGAAGAGCCCACCTTCACCATTTTGGAAAGAGCTTGCCTTCACTATTTTGGGGAGAGCCTACCTTCACCATTTTGTAAAGAGCCTACCTTCACCATTCTGGGGAAAGCCTGCCTTCACCATTAAGGAAAAATTGGGAAGGAGCCTGCCTTCACCATTTTCGGGAGAGCCGACCTTCACCATTTTGTGAAGAGCTTGCATTCATCTTTTTGGGAAGAGCCTGCTTTCACCATTTTCAGGAGATTGGGAAGGAGCCTACCTTCATCATTTTGGGGCATTTTGGGAATGCCTACCTTCTGCCATGGGGGAATTTTGGAATCCATATTCTTGTTGCACCATAGACCCATCTTGAATATTTCCTTTGAAATATTTTGATAAATATGGATTGTGATTTTATTGAAATTATTTATCTTCCAATCATCAGTGCGGATTGAATGTGGCCAGAGTGGTGGCTTTAGACTTCATCATTTGCACTTTGGTAGAATGAAACATGCACCATAATCTGTTTGCTATAACTAATGAGGTGAAAGCCCATACATAATTCCCTCTCTCCTTGGGAGTGGAGTAAAGAATTTTGCCTTTGACTGACTCTCATTATGATCTAAGTCATTCTTGTTTAAACCAAGGGTATGTAATTTTAAGTTATCCAACACCTGGATGGAATTCTAGGTTGACAAGAAGCTTGTCATGACATCTTTTGGTCTAGTCCTTATAAATGTAGGCACTTTCATAGGCTTCATGATGGAACTCCTCCAACTCATTGAACCGAAGCATCCTTTGCTTTCCTGCAGCTTCCAAGTTCAGATTCAATTTCCTGCTCAAGTTCAATGGTGACATGGCAAGATTTACCAAGCACCAATAGATAAGGTGACATACCAATTGGTGTCTTGAATATTATCCGATATGCCTAGAGTGCATCATCCAATCTTCTAGATCAATCCATCTAGTTCGAACCAATTATCTTCTCCAAGATTTGCTTTATCTCCCCCTTTGACACTTCTAGTTGTCCATTGGCCTATAGATGATAAGCGAGTGCTGCCATATGCCTCATGCCATATTTAGAGAGGAGGTTGTTGAACAATCTATTGCAAAAATGCAACCCTTCATCACTAATGATGGCTCGTGGTGTCCCGAATCTCGTCAAGATGTTCTTTTGTAAAAACTTCAACACCACCTTCAAGTCATTAGTTACTATAGCTATTTCTTCCACCCATTTTGAGACATAGTTGATGGTAAGCGCAATGTCTGATTGGCCAAAACAAATCAAAAATGGGCCCATGAAGTCAATCCCCCATACATCAAAGATTCCCATTTTAAGGACATTCATCAGTGGTAGCTCATGTCTTCTCAAAATTGTGCCCATTCGTTGGTAGCAATCACAGGTCTTCACAAACTTGTAACTATCTTTGAAGAGCATAAGCCAATAGAAGCCTTCTTGAAGGACATTTGTAGCTATCTTAGTGGCATTGTGATGACCTCCATATAGAGACTAATGACAATGCTATAAGATATCTTGCATTTCTTCCTTTGGAACTCATCTCCGAATGATCTGACCAACACACCTCTTGAACAACAATGGCTCATCCCAAAGATAAGCCTTGACAATATGCAAGAACTTCTTCTTTTTCTACCATGAAAAATCTGGAGGCAAAGTTCAACATACAATGTAGTTCACAAAGTCTGCGAACCAAGAACACTTTCCACTTAACACAAAGAGTTACTCATCTAGAAACTTCTCATGAATGGAATGTTCATCTCCTGAATGTTTTAGCTTGGACAGATGGTCAGCCACTACGTTCTCCTTCCCTTTCTTATCTTGGATCTCCAGGTCGAATTCTTGCAGCAACAAAATTCGCCAAATTAAGCGAGCTTTCGTATCCTTTTTTGTGAACAAATACCAGATAGATGCATGGTCGGTGTGCACTATGACCTTTGAGCCAATGATATATGCTCTGAACTTCTCAAGTGCAAACACTATAGTTAACATCTCCTTCTCAGTTGTGGTGTAGTTTTGTTGTGCTTCATCCAACGTAAGACTTGAGTAGTAAATGGATCTGATGATTTTTCTCATGCTTCTGTCCTAGTATAGCTCCCACTGTAGCATCACTTGCATCACACATTATTTCAAATGGCCGATCCCACTAAGGTGTTACTAGTATTGGAGCTGAAATCAACTTCTCCTTCAATATTCTGAAAGCCTGCAAATAATTATCATCAAAGTGAAACTGAGTGTCTTTCTCTAGGAAATTACATAAAGGTTTTGAAATTTTTGAAAAATATTTTATGAATCTCTTGTAAAAGCCTACACTTCCTAGGAAGCTACAAACTCCCTTTATATTGGTTGGAGATGGGAGTTGTTCGATGGTTGAAATCTTTGCTCGGTTTACTTCCAATCTGCAAGCTGAAACTTTCTGTCTTAGTATAATGCCTTCCCTAACCACAAAATGACATTTCTCCCAATTAAGAACAAGGTTAGTCTCCTCACATCTCTATAAAACATGAGATAGGTTAAGCAGGCATTGATTGAATGTAAGACAAAATACAAAAAAAAATCATCCATAAACACTTCCATGATATTCTCTACCATATCATGGAAAATATCCATCATGCATCGTTAGAAAGTGGCAGGAGCATTGCACAAGCCAAAGGGCATACTCTTGTATGCAAAGGTACCATATGGACATGTAAAAGCTCTTTTCTCTTGGTCCTTTGGGCTATCACAATCTGATTGTAGCCTGAGTATCCATCCAGGAAACAATAGTAGTCATAACAAGCCAAACAGTCTAACCTCTGGTCAATGAAAGGTAGGGGAAAGTGATTCTTTTTTATTGCTTTGTTCAACTTCCTCTAGTTAATACACACTCACCACTTAGTGACAATCTTGGACGGAATTAGTTCATTATTTTCATTCTAGATCACTGTCATCCCACCTTTCTTCGGTACACATTATATAGGACTCACACACTCACTATCAGAAATGACATAGATAATACCTTCTTTGAGTAATTTTAACACCTTAGCACATACTACCTCTTTCATCATGGGGTTGAGTCATTATTGATGCTCTATAGAAGGCTTGTATGAGTCCTCCATCAGGATCTTGTGCATATAAATTGTTTGACTTATGCCTTTTATGTCCTCAATCGACCATGTAATGGCAGATTTATGCTTCTGTAGCACTCTTAGAAGCTTCTCCTCCTCTAGACCTATCAAAGAAGAAAAAATAATCACCAAAAAGGATGAGTTACTTCCCAAAAATGTGTACCTGAGGTGCTCTGGCAATTGTTTCAATTCCAGCATGGTTTTCACTTCCTCCACCAATGTGTTTTCTTTTAGTGCTTCTAATTTCATGTTGATTTTCTCCTTTACTGGCATCTCCAATGCCATGACATGTTCCATCACTTCTTTTGGACATGTCATACCTTCACTCATAGAATTTGCAATGCAATTCTCCAATGGGTCTTGAACAATTGCGTTAGTAAATACAAAATTAATGCAATCATTCAAAACCTCTATTCTATTGCATGTATCATTCTCAAGAGGAAATTTCATGGCTTGGTAAATGTTGAACTTTACCTCCTCTTCATTTATCCTAAAAGTTAGCTCTCCTTTTAGGATGTCAATCAGAGCCCTTCCTGTTGCAAGGAATAGCCTTACTAGGATCAATGGCCCTTCGTGATCTTCCTCCATATCTAATACAACAAAATCCACCAGAAAGATGAATTTGTCCACCTCAACACATCTTCAATGACTCCCCAAGGATAGGTCAAAGACCTATCTACCAATAGCAATGTGATGATCATGGGCTTCACCTCTCTTTGTCCAAGTTTCTAAAAAATTGACAAAGGCATTAAGTTAATGAATGCACCTAAGTCACATAATGCCCTATGAAATGAGGAATTTCATATGTTCCAAGGTATAGTGAAACTCCTTTTCAAAATAGCATTGCATTCCTTTGTTAGCTTCATTATCTCAAATTCCTCTAACTTCTGCTTCTTGGACATGATCTCTTTCATAAACTTGGCATAGTTGGGCATTAGCTCCATAGCCTCTGTGAAAGGAATATTGATATGAATTTTCTTAAAATTTTTCACAAACTTATTGAATTGTTCATCCATCTTTTTTTTTGGGAATCATTGAGGAAAAGGGAGTTTGGGTTTCAAGATAGGAGGATTGTTAGGAAATATGATCCTCCCTAGTCGCTAGTCTTCTCTTTCAAGTTCCTCTTGCTTCTTTGCTTCCTTTTCCTTTTCTTGTACACCATTCTGGCTTTTTGCCTTTGAGGATGATTGTGTCTCTCCTTGCATCTTTGGTGGTTCTAGTTCTCTTCCACTTCTCCAAGTCATAGCATTGTAGTGCTCTCTTGCATTCTTCTCTGTGTTTCTTGGAAAATTACCCCTATTTGAACTGCTGGAAGAGCTTGCAAGTTGTTCAATCCACGTTTCCAGAGACTTGATAGAAGCATTAATGTTATCCATAGTTATTTCAATGTTATCTAGTCTTGCTTCATTTTTGGAAAACCTAGCCTGACTCTTATTTACAAAAGTGCTCATGAGGTCTTTGAGAAATGGCTTCTTCTCTACTGGTTGTGATTGGTGTGGAGGTTAAAACCTAGGAGTATGGTTCATTATGTTCCGTGGATTGCTATGACAAAGATTATCTTGATTCCTCCATCCAAGATAATATTAGTTTTGCAAAGAGAAGAAGACTCTCCTGCAATAGACACTCCCTTAAATGCTAAGTTGGCTATGGCCAATTGGTGCGTAAAGAGCACATTTGTGCAGTAAGGGCTGTGATTAGATCCACCTCATAACAACCTGTGACCTTTCTCACCATATTCCTTTCGTTCAACCATTAAAATGTATTGGAAGTCATGTCTTCTAGTAATGAGTATGCACAAGCTGCAATCTTAGCCATCAATGATCCTCCAAATGTGGCATCAACTATGGTCCTCGTCTAGCCATTTAATCCATTATAGAACAACTTAATTTGTAGCCAATCAGGGAAACTATTTTGTGGACATCTTCTAAGTAAATCCTTGAACCTCTCCCAACACTCGTAGAGTGGTTCGAAGTCCATTTTTTTGAATTAGCCTATCTCACTTCGGAGTTGAGCAGTCTTGGCTAGAGGAAAGAATTTCATTAGGAATTTTTCTATCATCTCATCCCATGTCGTTATACTCCTCGATTATAGACTTTGTAACCATACGCTTGCCTTATCTCTTAGTGAGAAAGGGAATAGCCTTAATCTGATAGCATCATCGAGGACACTGTTCATCTTCACAGTGTCCCTGATCTCTCAAAACATTGCCAAGTGAATGTTTGGGTCTTCACTTGGAGAACCCCCAAACTGGTTTTGCTGGGCCATATTAATCAACATCGGCTTCAACAAAAAGTTATTGTCATTAATCACTGGTAATCCCAGAATAATTCTCATTGACCATCAACCTGAAGTAATCTTAGATTGGTCTCTGTGGATTCTATTGGATTTGGTCTGCCATTGCATTGGATTCAGCTCGCTTCACTTTTTGAATTTATCACAATGTTCTATCTCTAGATCAAAAAGAATTAGATCAGTATTTCTAGGATTTCGTATACACTGCTACGAGAGCTGAAGAAATTAAACCAATCATAATAAAAGAAAAAAAAGAACTAAGAATACAATGAAAGAAAATAAAATTCCAATTTAAAGCTAGAATTATCTTTTTATAATATTAGTGAATGATCAAAATAATGTCAATCCCCGATAATAGCGCCAAAGACTTGTTCACTACAAGCTTACTGCAAGTATACGATGCGAAGTTTTGTAATATATCAGTGATAGAGTGTTGTATCCATAGAAATTGTGTATTTTAATTAATCACAAGCTACTTTTGTAAATCATTCTAACTTTATCTAGATAACTAAGAAATAAAGAATTGTATAATAAATAAAATGGATGAACATTGATAAGGAAAAATCATGGCATGAAAACTCTAGAGGATTGATTTCATTTATGCTTCAGTCATAGTGCATTCAATTTATTCAATGTTGATCATTGCATTGGTTTATAAATCAAGAATGCTAAAACACTCAACTCCCTATCTCGATGCTGAGTCAAGTATCTATTCCCAAAATCCTAATTTTAATATTCTTATAAAATCAGAATATTAGGAATGCATTAAGATCTATGATTCTCTTTAATGATTTCATAAAACCTAGAAGCTCTCCCGAGTCATCTAAGATTTTATGTTATGATGCCTAGATCCTATTTAGGATTACCACTCCTAAGTGTCAAACCCTAAATATTTGATCATTCAATAAATGGCTAATAAATCGAAAGCATTAACCACAAGACATCATAAATAAACTAATTGCAATATCAATCAAGCAATTCATTGATTACACCATGAAATCCACATAAAATCTATCTCATCTCTAGAAGGAGAAAATTATCTACTCATGATGTAAGATAAATCCATCAAATAATTGTTCAACATTATCCCAAACACAAAAACTATCTTTTTTTATAACAAGATGGCATGTGTGCACTATAGTAAGTGGGGACGCTGCAGTGCCTAACTTGTTGCCAATAATGATGGTTCTCTGATTGAGTTGGGCTCCGCGACCTTGGTTTGGGTGCCATGGTGTCCATGTTGCTGCCCACTTTTGCTGCTTTGGTTGCTCCATTTCTCTCCTTTCTTGAGCCATCCAATTTCACTTTCCTTTTTCTTGGTTTTTCTCCATTTCTTCCACTTTCACTGTACTTGGAAAATCACATAAAAACACATGAATAACACATAAAATTCTCAAGAATCAAAAAATAAATAGGCTTGAGCAATATTAGAGATAAGTGAATAAAATTCACTTATCAAATTTTCAGACACTACCATATTCTGTCCAAAGTTATAACTTCAGACTGATTCAAGTCTTCTTCATCTAAAATTTCAAAGACTATTGCTTATTGTTCAAACCCTCTCATCTTGTGCCTAAACCTTCATTTACAACGCAAGACCTCATTTTCCTATTGGAATTAAAAACTTCTTTATTGGAATGCTTATCCTTCATCCATTCTTAGAAAAAATTCATTCCATGTGCGAGTCTAAAGGCCTTACTTTCAACCTAACCATCCTTGGAGGCCAATGCAAAAAAGGGAGAAGTAGTAACCATAGAAACCCTCTCCCCCATCCAAAACTTTGACCCTCCTTCAATATGACCTTCCCAAAAGCAATGGACACAGGCCTATGCATGATTCCAAATATTTTTGAAGGATCATAATCATGCACCATCTCAAACCATTTTCTTTTCCACCCATTCCTTCATCCATTCGATCCCTGCAGCACTTTTTTGACAATTTTTTAAACTCTACTTGTACTAAAATAGCTTTGTTTGTAACTCTGTTTGTACTGAAATTCAATGAAATATCTTTCTGTGTCAATTATGAGTATTTTATCTTAATGCACACTCTATATTACATCCACATTCTTTCCCTTGTGCCTTTTTTATAATGATAAAAAGGGAGAGAAATAAGGGAGAAATTATTTGTTTAATATAGTAAGAGAAGCCATCTGTTTAAAAAAATGATAGAAATGTATGGTGTAATTTGGTCAATAAATTAGAATCTAATGCACCCATTTAAGGGGAGATGCACTCTGTAAAAGGGAGTTATGCATGTTTCATTATGAATGAAAAACTTTGTTTAGCTCCCACATATGCTTATGACTATTATATGTTTTATCTATTTTAAAGGTAATTCACTCAAATATTTTGTCATCATCAAAAAGGGGAAGATTGTTGAATTAAACCTCCTTTACTTGAATTGATTTTGATAATGAATGTGTTTAACCAACCAAGTTTTGATCATAAACAAAAAATCATATAAGTGAATGGTTAAGCTACTAACTGTTATTTCCAAGTGTGCAGTAAAGAATAATATGCCAGGGAAATAACTAAAGTGGACTATGCACACAAGATCAAAATCAAAGACAAGATCCACCATGTATCAAAGGAAGAAAATGTAAATGCTCAAAGAGTATATTAGGCATCACATACAAGCTTCAAAGTCACTTCGGATGCATTCTAAATCACTGTCAAAATCAATCAGATTGATGCCCAAGTTTGGACATAAACATGACTTCAAAAAAATACTTTAGGAGAAGAGAAATGTTGTTAAGACACTTTGAAGACTGTTTTGGACACAAATCCAGGTTCGAACACTAATAAAGTATGAAGTCAAGATGCTAGAAGTTCAATACCAATTTTGGATATTGTTAAAGTTAGTCCAATGGTTCTTAGAAGTCCAAGTCCAAAATTCTCAACTCCAAGCTTCAGACATTGCTATTGAAGGGTCAGTCAGTTTGAAATTTAACTTCAGACACTACCAACTCATCCCTGAAAGAGTCCAGAGTTCTTTTGTGTGGGTAAAGCAATTCACGCCTCTTCTCAGTCTAAAATCTTAACTTCGAATACAGCAAAGCATTTTTGTACAAAGTTATGTCTTTTGCAAGTTGAATGACTCACTTAGTTCAAAATTATAACTTCAAACAAAGTTGGAAGCCTTCAAACAATGAGAACCAACAAGAACACTTCAACGAGAAAAAAATCTTGATGATTCATTCAATTTTAATGAACATTTTCCAATGGATAGATTTTGAATCCCAATTTAAAAGGAGTAAAGAGAGGTCATTCCAAGAAGTTAGCAAGTTAGAGAAATTTTTTGAAAGAGCTTATAGAGCATTTACTTAGAATTAAAGTTTTTCAATTGAGTAAAATGCAATCTGCATTTAAAGAGTATCCTCTATAATAACCTTTCAGAGTCAAATATTCTTTGCATTTGTTGCAAACATTTATTTCTGTTGCACTTTTATTTTTGTACAAATCAGCCTATGCAAGATGCATTTTTATTGTACAATGTTCTTTGTTTGAGATAGCAAGTATGGGGCTTGATGATTGTTTATAAGCTCATTGGTTAGCTTAGAAACCAATAGTTGTAAAAGTTTATTAGTGAGCTTGAAAATAAACAGTCGTATAAGTTTGTTAGTGAGTGTTTGAAACCAACATGTGTAAAGTTTATTGGTGAGCTTGTAAAACCAACAGGTGATTAGTGGAACATGAGTGTAGCAAGTGAGGCTGACTCAGAGAGTGAAGTAGGTATTGTGTTAGGCTGAACCACTATAAAAATACCATTGTCCTATGCTGTGTGATCTATTTTTCATTCTTTTAGTACTTTAATTTTTATCTTGGACAAAATTTTTAAAGGCTCAATTCAGGCTCCCTGTCCTCTTGAGCCACCATTTGAATGGGACCAACAGTTTAGTAGAGCATCTAGAATTGGGAACACAGCTTTCGATGCATTCACTTCCTCATCATTTGTAAAAACATTGCAATTGTTAATCACATCACCAACTTTGTTATCTATTACCTTACCCCACTTAACATTGTAATCACATTAGCTTGTTCAAGCTAACTTGATAGCTTTCTAGGTGTGTAACTCTAAATAGCCTTAGCAATTTGCCCCAACTTAGTCTCTATCTTCTTCATGGATGCCTCCATGTTCTAAAATCTTAATTGTTTTGGAATCTTGTTTCATTATTCTAGAACTGAGTCTAGATTACTTGAATGAAACTTTGTATAGTTTCTTCAAGAGTAGGCTTCTTTGGTTGAAATAAAGTTCTAACTTATTCTGATTCTGATTGTTATTCCATGAAAAATTGGGATGACTTCTCTAACTAGGAATATAGGTATTTGAATATGGATCATCATGGGGTTGTTTGTTGTAAAATTTTATCACATTTTCTTGTCCTAAAAAATCTATAAAACCCTAGCTAGAAGGATAAACGTTGTATGATTGACCAAAAATACCACAAATAAAACATACCTCAGCAGGAATGGGTTGTTTCTGGTTCATCATCATGGAGCACATCATAATCACTCCCGCATCTATATAGAAAGCTCAGTGTTAGAATTTACTTCATACATTCCTTTAGACCTACCTCTAACACTTTCCTATTGTGAGTTTGCTCCAAGCATCTCATATAGATCATATGTTTCCTCCGAGGTCTTCACTCCCATCACTCCGCTTGCAGCATGGTTGTGTTAGTCCATTATAGAAAAATTGAGTTAGAAGCTCTAAAGGAATACAATGGTGAGGACATTGAGTTAGTATTACTTTAAATCTTTCTCAAACCTCATAGAATGCTTCACCATCCATTTGAGCAAAAGTTGCAATCTTATTCTTAATTCTGCAATTTTAGCATGGGAATAAAATTTACCAATAAACTAATTGTAAACTGCATCTCATATGGTAAGTGACCTGGGAACCAATGACATGAACCAAGGTTTTGCTACATCCTTCAGGGTGTAAGGAAAACATCTCATGTGCAATTGATCCTCGGTCAATCCCTGCAAAGGAAAAGTCTGAATAGTTGAGTAAAATTCATGCATGAAAGTTAATGGATCTTTTGTAGCAACACCATGAAAAGAAGGAAGCCTATTTAAGTGAATATGTTTTAGCTCATAGTTCCTAGCATTGTCATTCAAAATAATGCATGAAGGCAATATTCTAATTGTAGGGCATGCAAACTCTTTCATCAGTGGTTGTGCTTGTTAAGCCACCCTGTTCTCCATGTTTTTAGCCATCTGCTCTTCTTCTTCACTTATGGTTTCTACCTCTTCCTTAACTTTATCAATATGATCATTGAAAGGTAGTAACATTGGTCCTTCCATTCACAACTTAGTAAAAAGAAAGAAAATTAAACAACTAAAAATCCTAAGTATAATAAAATATAATAAAGAAAATGAAAAATTATAACTAGATTAATCAAATCAATTTGAGATCGATTCCCTAACAATGGTGCCAAAAACTTGAAGGGCAAATTCTGCTTCCTCACAAGTGCATGAATCTATAGCAGTATAGCGTGCAAGTACAAAGGTCAATCCCATAGAAAATCATCTAACCTGATTTAATTAAATCTAGCTACTGAAACAAGAACTATCTTAAATTAACAAGATGATGTGGATTAAATTGTAAGATTGAATATGTAACGCCCCACACCCCCACCCTATGTGTTTTGACCAAGCCACACCAGGGCCGATGTGGAATGCTACCATTTCATTTCTTCTTAAGGGAAATCTTATCATAACCTCACCATTTCCTTGATTTTAAGGGAAATATCCTGCCTAAAATCTGTCATAGTTTACCCTATATTATGAATATTTAAACTTGATATACATGTATGGAATCAAATAAAATATACATTCCTATAATAAAAAATAAAAGTTATATCTAAAACACCCAAACCCATAGTCATAGCTCTACCCAAGATCGGAATCGGATTATGATGCCAATACATTTCCCAGGATTAATACAAATCTATCTACAATTTCATGAATAATTACTATGGCATGCTATTACATTTCATTTATATATTGGAATAAAATATAATCATACATAATTACATAATGGGATTCCAATCCTAACATTCTAGCATGTCATTAAAATATCTTCTACTCTTGCTCGCCAATCACAACCCACAATTGGAATTCTTTACCTATCCTGTCAGCTAAAAACATAGATTTAAAAAGGTGTGAGTCTGAGCAACTTAGTAGTAGGCAATGACAAAAAACAATAATAAACAAAAATCACATATTCTCATCTAGAATATGAATACATATAACAAGTATGAATATAAATCCAGGAGCTCAAATCCTCCTCAATTTAATAGAATACTCTATGCCCTTCAGGCGTATACAATCATACCAAATACGTGCCCTCCAAACACCTTATATCAATTCACAATTCAGCTATTCTGGCCCATCATACAAACTAAGTGCCATGCAGGCACCATACATAATAAAACTATATTATACAAGCATAACTGGTGGTGCTGTCGTGGGCACCCAAATTTAGAACCTTGCTCCAATCTAATTTTCTGTAGTAGTGTGAGTAAG
>JAYJMB010053239.1:15225-28486 GCA_036873735.1 Pouteria campechiana
ATTTTGGTTCCCAGCATTCAACAAGATGAGTCGCACTTGCAGTAGTATTCTCCGTGGGCGGATAGCATTGCTTTGGATAAAAGAGCATACCACTCTTTCATTGTACCCATCCTCAACTCGGAGCTTTGTCTACGGTCATTGATTAGGCCAGAAGACCGATTTTCGGAAAAATCAGTCCAGATCAGATGTCTCTGCCCTGCCCTGAGGCAACTGCATGCTAACAATGTCCTCTCTCGGGAGGCTGTATATCAACTCAGCATTTCCAACATCAGAATTGCCGCATCTTTGTCCCAGCTCTCTCTCTCCTGGCAATAATCCCGGTGTTCTTGCTTTGTTTTTCCGAATAACCAAGTATATAATCCCAGCCAGATACACCAACAGGCCCGCAAAGCCGAAAATTCCAGCAAATGCTTTGGGCACAATTGGTAAATGGCTTCGGAGGAGCAACTTGATGAAGTTGGTTGCTAGGAAATATATGTTGATGGCCATGATCAGAGTCCCTATGATCCATGTGATAGTTGAAATCTGCAAGAGCAAAGGAAATAAGAGTAGAAGAGATAGCCAAATTTTCTAGTATCAGGAGTAAGAAGTCACATGAACCAATTGTTATTAGCTCAGTTTGAATTTAAATAATCAACACCACAGGCATCACTGCCAACCAAATAACAAGCCCAAGGAAGCATAGAAACAGATCAAATAATTAAGGTCAAGGAAGAAAATTTGTGGGCATTGCTCTTAGTAGTTGTTTGGCAATCTGTAAGAACACTGGCAACAGAATTTCCATTTAAAATAGCTTTTCTGCTTTTTTTATACAAAAGGTGGCCAAGGAAATCAATTTCCATCTCCCTCTATTCTCAAATCTGGTCACAGATTTGCACTTGATTTTGCTACTAATGAACCATCATGCAAGTGACCACAAGTAATGTAAATTTTCGGACACCCATGTTTGGTACTTTTTGGCCAGGAAGACGGGAAAATGTGGGCAACAACAGCATCTTTTGTTGGGATGCATGTGGGATCTAAGCAGGTGTAGAAAAAGCAAACTTCTTGTACTATGCAATTAACAGAGGATTTGAAGATGTAAATGCAACAAAGAGGAAGATCAAAGAATTTCACCAGAAGTGAATTAACATATGAGCCCATCTTGGTCTTGCTGCTTGTGAACTTAAGAAGTGGAATCAAAGCAAATGGGAGCTCAAATGAAAGGATCATCTGCATGAGAAAATATATAAGTTGATGGATAATAGAGAAATCAAATGCAACAAGATAATCTGATGACTACAGAGTATTAATCCTGGATATATAAATTAGGCATCAAACTGTTAAGTTCAAAACACAGGCTGCCAGGCCATGTTCATTTCATCTGTATTTCATGAATAATCAAATTCACCATGAAAGTAAACTACTTAGTGTTGGATCAGATGATGCCATAGTTCATGCCAATAACAGAATTGAAATAAATATTATGTCATCTTTAAAAAATATGTTTTTTATGATAATGGTCATGTCTGTACTACCAAACATTAATACCATAATTCTAGATACTTTTTTTCCAAATATTAAAGTTTAAGCATGGCTGTCATCTAAATTGCTTCACTTAATACATAATGACATAGGAGGAAAATCAATACATGATACCCATAAAACAAGGGCCTAGTACTTCTGTTTTATAACCACAGAATAAGAAGTTAGACTTCCTATCAAGGATAGGTTTGGTAAATCATCCATCTAAGTTGCAACGATAGAAAAACAATCTGGAACTTTGGATCACAATCTAAACACCAAATGCGGTTCCATTTCCATTGAAACGGGCAGGAACTGTTGTTCTGCTCTTTTCAGACAGGTAGCCTGTAAGTTGGTAGCTGGTATAATTTTCATTAAGTGAGGCCTGGTAGTATGACCTAACTAGATAGAGAGGTATCATATAGAGATATGGGCATCATCAATACTCAATAAAAAAGGTTTCACAAGAAACCCATGCATGCAGCTAGTCAAAAATTTTTACTTACTGATGCAATAATGATTAAATTCCCAGCTCCAGAGGATCCACCAATGACTGAAACGATTAGGCTTGGAACTATTGCCAAGCATCGGGTCAAAAAGTTTCGAAGCCATGGTCGGAGCCGGAGGTCAAGAAAGCCCTGCAGCAGCAACAAATGTGATGAGAGACAAACAAGGATCACAGGAACCAATAGTGTCACTCCATATGTAATGATTCAAATGATCAAAATGATGTCTTGAGGCTGCCACAAAATCAATGAATTTCAGACAAAATTCTACCTAGCAGAAACCATGGGAACATATCAATCATCAAATTTAGGAAAACTGAAAGACCATAACAGAGAAAATAGCAAGAAGTCAACAGTCGCAGAAAATTTTTATGTGCACATTTATCATGCAAGAAACGCATGCAGTTAAGCATATAGCTTGTAACGGCATCACAAGAGGAATAATTTGGTGAGCTTACACACGTGCATGAAACAGCACCTTTTGAAAAAGGCCTTACATCCCACAAACTCCCAGTGGCTGGATTCACAGTTGTTTTATTCCAAACATACCCTATTTACCAATAATTTTGCATAAGCAGTCTATTTACTCCATTTAGTCTATTTTCTCCCACTACTTCACATGCCCAGATAAAGAACAAAAACGACATGGGACAAATTACAGGAAAATCAAAAAGGTAAACATTTGAGTCTAGAAACTGGTTGGAGAGGTAATTTGGTGGTGGCTATGCAGCTGCATTAAATTTTCAGATAACTAACATATCTATGCAGCATAGTGAAATCTCATCATCCAGATCACATGAAATTGTATTCTTTGTGCTTTTATTTATTTATATTGTTATCAATTATTTCAAATCATATGTACCAATGACCTACAAATTTTTATAAAATTCGTTTCAGGATCAAAATAATGCTAGCTGAAAAAGCATGGCATAGCGAAATATTCCTTGCATCACTTTTCCTAATGAAAAAGCCATGGAATATTTTGAAAAGTACCTGCATGACATACTGTCCAGCATAGGTTCCTGTGATAGTAGAACTCTGACCAGATGCTAACAAAGCAATTGCAAAAAGCTTTGAACTCCAACTACCTAATACATTCTGCAAAGTAAACACTATCATCAAACAAGTTAAGCATGGTGTGTCACCACCACAGTCCACGTCAACATGTAAGAGATCAAGAAGAAAAATGAATCCCTTCAAAAGTAATCTGGGTAGACTAAAACGGTAGAATGCTAACATTCGCCAGCAGATTGTGAGAGTTTTACCTTTAGTAAAAATGAAGCTTTGTTTAGATCCAGGTCCTTGCAGCTTTTCTGATCTTCCAGACTAAGATTTGACGAGTTGCAGACTGAGCCAGTTACAGAAATAACAGATATATTGATAAGAAAAGCCACTGTCAGAGCAAAGGCACTTTCTATGGTATAATATCTGCATGCCTCCTGCAACCACATGACATGGCAGACTGAATGTGAGACCAGAACTGGGGCAATTGAGAATGAAACCACAATTAAGTACAGATTCTCAATTCTAATAATGCATTGGCCACATTATGACAATATAAATGGTATGCTCTCCAGCATCCATTGACTGTTTGTCATATCAAAGGATGCGAGAATTGGCACCCAAAATGCGAATCGAATAGTAAGACAGCACTAAAGTTACGTATGGTGATGCTTTCAGAAAATTAGAAGCAGCATTTTAGGATGTTCTTCCAGTGAGAAACTACTCCTGAAAGAATAGGCATTATTAGTAAGATGGACTTCCAGTTTCCAACAAAGCAGAAATATCCCAAGAAGCAGATTCCTTGAAAGCCAACAATTAAAAGCTTCCTAGGAAGTCTTTTGGTGGAGTGGTAGTTTGCATATTTTCAAAATTCTTCTCGAGAAGATCCTTTCCTAAGGAGTACCACCAAAGAGGCCCTAATTGCACTCTGTACATGGATGGCCATGCATGTATTGCAGAATCCCATTTAAGTTAGCCCCCGTTTAGGTCACATGAAAACAGTTTGTGAAGATTCACAGGATTAGCACACTTCAGGAAGAAAGAATGCTTGCCCTGAGGATCTGAATCCTATGTTGTTGTACCAAGCTATTAGACACATGAATCAAATATTTCCTTGTCAAGATCACCTTGCTGGTTAGACTTCAAAATATTTGCATGCAAACAAAAGAAAACATAAGCAAGAAAGTGGGAAAGAAAAAATAACTCCATTTTGAAATGAAACAAGAAGAGATAAAAATGTTTACTTTTATTCCAGGTATTGATCGAGGTATTTTCCTAGAAAGCACCAGTGCTGAATGGAGAAAGAGATTGTGCCTGCAAGAAATGCCATTATATCCACCACAACAGGCAAAGAATTTTTCAATAAATAAACCAAAATGTGTTATGAAGCAATTAGAAGCTTACGGCATAACCATAGCACCAAGAAGTGATATTGCAAGGGCAGTTGCATCATTGCCTTTAAGTTGAGGAATGAAGAGCCCCTTGAGAACTTCCAATGCAGAAGGCTTTGCATAGCCAAGCTCTCCAAAGAAACAAGCAGCCATTGTAAATATCAGAAAAGCTATCAAGAACTCAAGTTTGCGAACCTGTAAGGTTTAAATCCTATATCAGAAACATAGTTTTAATGATATGTTCAACATGATAAAAGATTTTTTCTTGACCACTTCTTGTAATTACAAATTTCTGCATCTTGCAGAAAATAAGCATTAGAAAATGTTTCAATGCTAACATCTCAAAAGCTGCTGGTAGAAATTTGTAACATTTTGATCTTCAGGGAAGCAAAGTAAATAAGCAAAACAGCCTACTCCATATTGTTGCAATGCCAGAAGCATCAAAGTACTAAGCCCTGTGAGAAGAACCCCACACCAGACAGGAATGTGGAAAAGCATGTTCAGCGCAAATGCTGTTCCAATCACTGAAAAATCAACAAAAATAAGAAAAACACATTAAAAAAATATTTGGAGGAATAAATACAATCTTAGCAGTGCTCAGAAACAATATTCAAAGGGGCATGACATGGGAGAGAGATCTACATGTGAACTGCAAGAAAAATTTTAGAACAGTCTCCAACCAAACGTAAAGAAGCAAAAATCCAAAATGTGTAGAATTTTTTATTTAGAAGGAAGTCGGTACATGAATTCTAAGCGTAACTGGAATGTACAAGACATGGAAGACCACCTGAGACTGGAGTATTGGGATTTAGAGATGGATGGGCCACTGGGATACAAGGCCAGGGCTGAGTTTGATTGATACAAGATGGTCGGGTTTGGATGAGGCAGCTGTGATGCTGACATAAGGTGTGCTGTAGAGGATGCTGAAGTGAGATGTGCTACAGGTTTGCTTGTTAGCAGACCGGATGGATGTGCAACTGAGGAGAGCCAGGAGTGTTAAGTCCAAGGTAAGTGAGGAGACCAAGGTGAGGGGGTAGCAGAAGTCTGAAGTAAGCAAGGAAACCGAGGTGAGAAAGGAGTGGAAATCCAAAGAACAAAAGTGCACATCTGAGGCTACATGGTGCGTGAGGAACAGAAGTCCTTGAGGAGGACTCTTGATGGCATAGACAAGGCAGACTTGGAATGGGAGTAAGCCATAGAAAGCCAACGTGTGAGGTTGGCAGTTAACTCATGAATTAAGTACCAAGAACCTTGGAGGAAGTTTGAATTCAGTAGATTGAGTAATGGTAACAGAGTGGACAACCACTGTCACCAACTGAGGGCCTGTTTGGCCTGGCGGTGAAAACCGCATAAGCTTCATTTTGGAGCTTCTGCCAAACCGCACTTTTTTAGCCTTTGGCGGTGGGGTGAAGAGCTTTTGAAACACTTGCCAAACATTTATAAAAAACTGCAGAAGTACTTTCGAGGGCTCGAAAGCGCTTTTATGCTGTGTAAACGCAGGGCCAAACAGGCCTTAAAGTAATAAATAGCCAATAAGACTTGTAATGAGACATTTTGAAAACTAATAATAAGTAATCAGTTTCTTCAACTTAGAAGTAGCTTTCATTAGAAACTTAGTTCTAGATCTAATAAAATGAACAAGGAAGAATGAGCTCTAGATCAAGGCTCATTCCACTAACTTAAATGGGTGTTTAATAGTCTGCCTTGCCCATTGGAAAGGAGTCCTGTAGCTGAGATTTGGAAACACTTCAAAGTTCAACCTGAATTTATCCAAGGAGGGGATCCCTGTATTGAATATCACATTTGGCGTCATGATTCATGAGACAGCAAGAACGGCAGAACTTTGGTTGATGAACCATTGCTTAATACCTCTACAGTGTCAACTGAGAAAAGAAAGGCTAGAGGACTAGCACAAAAAGCTGACAACTAACTAGGAAAAAGCTGTGATAATTATGAGCATACAGTCACAATAGCCAGTAATAACATGATAATCATGTAAAGGTTATAAACCACATGTCATAGGACAGTTACTGGACCGTGAGGACTGCTGGGAGATGAGATAGGGATTGGTCCATGCATTCTTGAAAAAACCGTTGTATCCAGTCCAAGACTTTGTTGGGAAAGCACAGGACAACTGCACGGTATCTTTGTTGGGAAAATACCTTCTGGAATATCAGAAGCCACTACAGCAATTTCAGCAAGCACCCATAAAATGAAGTTTGGAACTCTTGGATATTCAGCTCGACAATGCTCTGCTAAATGCTTTCCTGAAATGCAAAAACTTGCTTTAGAAAGTGGACATTCCAATTCGAAGCAAAACAGCTCACAGTTAATCCCGGAGAAACAGACCTGTCACAACCCCTAAGTTGGCTGCAAGAGATTGAATGATAAGAGCAGCACATGAAGCAACAAGAATGATCCATAGCAACTGGAAACAAAAAAGAATGAAAAGGAGAAAATTTAGCTCAAAACTAACAAGGACTACTTGATGCAATAAATAAGAACCTCATGAATCAGTTTAATTGAAGCATCCTTAACCAATCTTATGGGCTGATAACTTTAAAGAGTTACTACGAAACAAATTTGATTAAGAGAACTGCATAATAATACCCGCACACCTCATACTTGTATTGTGCTCCTGACTGTAGATCAGTCTCGACTGCATATTATCAACAGAAAACACATAGAAAGAAACATGAAGGTCAACATAAAAATCATTCTTTGGATGGAAATATGTTGAAAATAGGCAACTTACAATTGCCAGGATCAATATAGGCAATAGACACAAGAAATCCAGGACCCATATATGCAAACAAATTCTTCCAACTTTTTTGCTGCAGAACAAAAATAAAGGCCAAATTCAAGATTTCACATGACATAAAATTCATAAAGAGAAGAAACTTTTCTTATCTATAGTCAGTGAGAATAACAGCAAGGTGCTCCATGACAAAAACTTAATAGATTATAACATATGAATATTAACACTCAAGGAAACATTTTGCATTATAGGACTATAAAGGATTTGAAAAAAAAATGAACTGATGGTTTAAATAAAGAAGGCATTGTCTAAGTTACAACATTAAAACCACATCTCTGATCATTTTTTTCCTAGCTGGACTTGCAAAGGGCAAAATAACTGTAACCAGAGTTCGACAGAATTGAACTCTGGAAAGACAGGAGAAATTGGTAAAAAAACACGTACAGATTCTGGAAGTGCAAAATAAGAAAGTCCTCCTGGCACAAAGTCAGGTCTAATTGTCATATTGGAAAGTTTCTTGTTTATATGGAATTCTTCTCTTGACCTTGCATCTTTTGAAGTTCATTTGTGCTTTGAAAAAATAAAACAGGAGGTAAAAGAAAAGCCTTCTGCTGTGCCGCAGCTTGGGTGGTCATAGAAGCATTCAACAAACTAAGTAAGAGCACATTCCCTGTAGCCTTAAATACAATTTAACCCAATACTCAAATAACTTCAGAAAGTCATTCCACAACTTCGATTATGCTTCCAACTTCAACCGTGAATGTTATACGACTTATGCTGGATGATTCAGGTACTCTGTTCCCAGATTTTCATGACCATGGCCATTCCTTTGCTAGTGGTAACTTGACCAACACCCTAGGCTACTCACCATCCCCCATAGTGAGACTCCCCCGTGTCAAATTGCCTTCAAAAAGTAAGGTACTTCTGTTATGACTACAAACTCTCCAAGCAAACTACATAAAACTACATATCTTACACAAGCATGCATTAGCAAGATGTCACGATCTTCTGCCACAACAAGAGCCTAGTCTCATAAGAGACTAAGTTCCTGTAAACTGGGCAAAGTGTGGGTGATCCAGACAATTGGCCCCAAAAAAATTCAGATAATTCAGATGCAGATTTTGTCTATGCTAGTTCATAAATGGTGGCCCAGATCACCAAACCAAATAAACCGAAGGTACAGAATCAGGGTGAAAGGACACAGCATATTTCAACACACGAGGACCATAAAATTTTGTTATTCATAACGAGACAAACTCATGGTCCTGATGGTTTGTGCTCAATGTTCCACTTTTCAGCATCAATGAATCTGTTCGTTTTCTTCGTTGGCCTGTTTCTGTTGTCTTCATTAGTCAACATCATCAAAAAGCATGATGAACCAATCCCAACCCTCTTGTTTTATTCTTCTTTCTTTTTCAATTTAATTTCCTGCCAACCAGCACTGAAATTGGGGTTTATTTGATATTAACTTGCAATATCCTAGGCTGAACACCACTGTTGAAGCCTGAAATAGAAAAGCTAGTTGATGCAACAATCTCAACCCTTTAAAGACAATAATGAAGATAGATGGTTCTGAAGATAGAACAAAGAAAGGAACAACCCACATAAAAAGGTACAAGGTCAAAACATTAGACAGGTGAGATCTTGCCACCGGGGGCGATTCCTGGGTCAAATTCAGCACCCACCAACTAAGAAGTGTAGTTACTCAACAGCTCTGGACGCCATTGATAGAAATTCATAACCCATTTCAGAAAAACGATTAGAAAGCAGTGCTCCCATTAAACAAAATCCAAGCATAGACAAAAATTTGAAAACTACGCTATCACACGAAAATCATAGTTAACAAACTCACTTCAGGGACGATGATTTGATCAGAGGACTGAGTGTTATCAATCAGAGGTGCATTAGAAAGACTTCGATTCCCATTACTGATGATGAATTGCGATCGTCCGGCTGTTGTTCCCGTCAAGTCCATTTTTTCAGTTGATTAAGTACAGAAATCACCTTCAAACAAACAGAAATCTGATATCAAGCAATACTTCAATCATCTGAAAAGTAACGAAAAAATCATAAAATATTATAGAAAATTTATTTTTTTAAATCTTGTCTGAAGATGTCATGAAAATTACATCAAAATAAACCAAAGAAATGCATAAATTGAGAGGAAGTACACAAACTATACTTACAGAGTTTTGTTTTTTCAAAAAAAGCAAAATGTCACAAGCCGAACGACTCCTCGTCAACTTGAACTGAAACTCTTTGAGTAAATCGAAGAAGATTTTCACAGAACTTCAAAGTTTAATCATCAAGATCCCTAAAACACATCAAAGTGACAAGAAGAAACTTCTGAAATTTAAAAGGAACAAGAATTAGCAAACTCCTGCGTTTATAAACTGAAATTGCATAAAAAATCAGTTGACAGAAAATGCGAAAATCAATAGAGGGGCTCCGCAGCATGCAAAAGGTCAGAGAAACCAATAGCAGAACAAGAAAATACCAAAAATCAGTTAAAACGAAACGAGTTCTGAGAACGCGGAAAACAATTCAGAAAAGTAGAAAAAGAATCGCATTCGATGAATCTGGGAATCAGAGAAGGACTGATATCAAAGTGAAAAGGGTAGAGAAAACACCTTGAAAAAACGCAGACAGGTGGGTTCCTTCCAGAGGAGGAGCCTTTGTGCAGCTTCTGTAGTTCGCAGAGGGATTCTTGTGGATGTATGCGTGCGAGGAATGGCAGAAATGGTAAATTACGTGTCAACGGAGAGTTGTTTTTGAAGCAGCAATCCGCTTGCGTGCTTCGCTCCCAGGAGCAAGTTGCAGTCGCCAAGCCTGCATGGGGAATCGAGAGTTCCTCTTATTATGGTGCCGGGGAAAGGTTTCGATGCTCTAGGGGAGCCTGATCAATGATACACGGCCGTGATGGAAATTGCGCTAGGGTGATTGAGAAGGAATAGAAAGAATAGAAAATCATGTCGACAAATTATTGGCTTGACTTGGTAAGATGAATTCGATAGGAATGGAATATAAATGAGGTAAAAAGTAATAATAAAAAAAAAACCAAAAAAGTTAAAATACAGATCGCTTCTTGCATGTTGCTCGTGGGTGCGAAAAAAGAGGAAAACCGTAAAAATCCCTCTCTTTATCTGTTCTCGTCCCTCTTAATTATATTACTCTTTATTTCTCTCTCAAACTGTTCTCATCCCTTTTAATTGATATTACATTCAGCCACTTAAATAATTTTTTCTATTATTCCCGTATTTTCAATCCTTATCTCACATGTCATCACATTAATTCCTTCTTTTTTCTTATTTTTCCTCCTCTTTTCACCTTCTTCAAATATTAAAAAAAAAAGCAAATAGTAACGATGGGTTACAATCGGTGTTATCAGAATTTAAACAGTGGTTGGACCAGTCAAGCATCCAATTTACGGTCTAACTGGTTAGATCATCTAGTTCAGCCTGTCTAACCCATTGTTTATTTTTTTGGAAAAAAGTTAAAAATAATAATGTATAATTTTTAAAAATATAAACCAAAATATTATTCTAAATATATAATTTTTTATATAACTACCTTATAGCTTTAATTTATTCATTTATTCTATCAATAATTTTAAAATTAAAAAAATTACTATTAAATTGAACTAGTGAACTGATTAGTTTGTGGTACGGTTAACACAGTCCGGCTCTGATAATATCGGTGACAGTGAGATATTCGTTCTGAGCGCTTATGAAGGATTGTTATGCACAATAACAATATAATATGGACAGATGAAATGGTGATTATACCTTAAGGGTATTTTTGTTTTTATTATTATCGATGTATTTTTATTACATCAATACCATTTTCTATACTTCACCACGGCACTATGGCTGCCTTATATATGCCAAGTAAATCATTTGAACCTAAAAACACAAGCGGATTGACCAATTCAAACTAGTTCATTAGATCCTCGACGATACAGTCTAGCTTAAAAATACCTCTCATAGGCTATTATATAATGATATAATTAAGCAATATCTGACTGAAAAAATCCTGGTTAAATATTGGAAAATTGGGAGCCTCAGCCCAATCACAACCCCGCGTGAAATTCCAGTCTTAACTCGTATCCATTCCACTCTGTTGACCAGAGACGGCGGACCATTGCCACACCAGTGCACGTGGCAGTTAGGCGCGCTGTGCTAAAATGCGCCGGGAGCGTGTTGCATGGTCACTGCGGACGCTACGCGCTGAGAAACTCTACCGGCCCGGGCATATGCGGAAATGGCAGTAAGAGTCACACGTGTAGACATGAAAGCACGTGGGAAATCCTATCCATTCTTCAAGTGAGGTTTGCCCATCGAAAATTCTTGGCAACCTCGTTGCTGTCTTAGATACCAGCGTCAACACATCAACATAGTGATTTACACGTGGCCCGCCTGATGGACGCTGCGTGGGGATTCCGATCCCGCGCGCGCGGGATGAGATGTTTTCTAAAACAGTAAAACCGTCCCTTGCCCGTCGACGTGTGGCCGTAGCCCGTGGCTTTAGAAAAGCAGCGGTTCTGGTTTGCGCTCCGTGCATGAGAATAAAATCCTGGCCTGGGTCTTAAAGGGATATTTTATCAGCATAATCTGACCCGCGAACAGTTGCTTGATGGCTAATGTGTAGGTGACAATACCGCCAGTAGAAGAGTGGATTTCATTTTCTGCAGCCCACTTGCACTGTAGCCGATTAGCAACAAAAGGCTACTACGTGGCACGGATTGAGGAGAGCATGCAGTGGGCCACGCCATAAAGTGACGACCAAAACCCGGGCATGTGATGGGCTGTGCACGGGAATTTTGACCTGTTTTAATGGCCGCTGCCTGTTGCGGGGGGCCAACAAACGGATGATTCTGGTGTCTCCCCCTTTGCGCTGTGCGTGCAGGGGCAGCTGGACAAATGATGGGACTCTGCAATCGCTTTTAGCCATATGGCTGGAATGCGAATATCGACCATCTAATCTACTCCCTTGCCCCAGTCACAACGAGGACTACTGCAGATGTGGATTGGTGCAAGTGGTGAAGTGGAGGAGGACGGATGGGGTACAAATGAACAATGAAGAGCGGAGATTTCCTTGGTCTCTATCACGTGTCATGCGCATTTTTAGATGGATCGCGAATGATAGTGAGATGGATGGTTGAAATTCTTGTTTTTTTATTCTGTGATTCACTGTTATCCAACCGTCGGTGTCCACTTATCATTTGGAGTGAATGGTTGGCTAAGAAAATTGTGCCGATGGCCTTCAATCATGAAAATATGTTTTGCAGCTCAGTTTTTTTCTCTTGGGCATGATATTTGCGACGTAAAAGACATGGAAAAGCAAATCCCTCCATTGCAGGTAAAATAAAGACACAAAAGATCTTAATCAAATTTTAACTATAAGATGTGAGTGGTGGAAAAGTTACTTGCATCAGGCTGTTTGGATTTGTTGACCGTCAACCCGATCCAATTTAGAACCTGGACTCAGTTCAACTTACTATTTTCAATCTAAATTTTCTTATAATTAAACAAATAGTAATCTAAAATATAAAAATAATTTCTATAGTACTATATACAAATTGGGAAGAAAATTTATCTTCATAACCTACAACATAAAAGCAAGAAAGACTATCATCAAATCTTGTTAGAATTATTTAAAATTTTTTAAATAAATACAAAACCGAACTATAGAAATGAGATAAGTACCTGTCATTAATATTAAATATTTCACACAATATTTCAAGAGAGTAGCAGATGGGGAAATAGAATTTTAAAAATTCTCCCCAAAAAGCTTTTATTCTTACAAAGCATGTTAATATGTGCAAACGTTGTTTAAGCCTCCTCCTGACGCGGACATGGAATATGATCCTTCCCCATGGATCAAATTCCCATTTTGACGAAAAGGGGTGGTGTGGGCCGGATGAAAATTTCATGACGCGATCTGCTTCTTGTTCTTTGTGGCGACCTTACCCCACCTATCATGTCCCCACATTATTCCTGCACGACTGACTGAAAAGCACTGCACGATGCATGCAAATAGAGAAGGACAATTGAACTTGGCTAAATCCATTTTTGTCTGAATTCCGGTACTTTTATTCTACC
>JAYJMB010053250.1:0-28483 GCA_036873735.1 Pouteria campechiana
AAAAACTCTAAACAGGTGATGAAGATACTAAGGGCGCTACAAGATTCATGGAACCAAAAGATCATAGTAATAGAGGAAACAAAGGACCTGAACACTCTTATGGTGGATGATCTTATTAGCTCATTAATATCACACGAGCTGATCAAAAGTAAAAGAAAGGAGCCCAACGAAGCTAAAGAAAAGTATTTCTCTGAAAATGACCAAAGAAAGCAGCAGTGATCCGACATCACAATCTGAAATGATAAGTCCATGTTGGTCAAAAACTTTAAAAAGTTTGCAAGAAGCAGCAGAGGCAGTACCTCAAAGAGACAGCCTAGACAACAAAAGAAAATGGCTGAAAGAAAGAAGGATCTCCTTACATACTATAGATGTGGAGGGATTGGACACATATATCCTGAGTATTCCAATGAAGAAAAGTAAATATGAACTAGAAGGATGACAGAAAAGAAAAGAAACACTTCAAGAAGTCTTTAAGAAACCAAGCCAGAGGAATGTAGTGAATGATGAAAACTCATCAGGGATAAGCTTGAGTGAGAAAGGTGACAATGAAGTTGGAGACCTCGCAAGAATATGCTGCATGGCCCAAATGGAGAATGAATCAACAGATCAAATTACCATCAAGGAGCAGTGCACAACAGAGCTAAAGACAGAGTTAAACCCTTACTATTCCTATAGTTCTGACTCTTCAAGCTCAAATAATACTACACGAATGCAAAAAGTTTGATGAGTTACAACAATCATACAACTCTCTCTTCAGTGAGTTTGAATCATTTGGCCAGAAACTTTCTCAAAAGAAAGGACACTTTGATGCAACTATTAAAGTAAATTCTCTTCTGGCAGAAAGAAATCATCTCTAAAAAAGGAGATTAGAGATTTGAAGAAAAAGATAGAAATATTAAACAAATGTTGAATAAATTCTCCAATCTAAGAGAATTTGTGACCAAGTTAATGAGAATGACCAGTCAAACCAGCAAAAAGGGACTTTGCTAGGAACAGTCAGATGATGAAAATTTATAGAAATTTGTTGGATGGTCCAATGGAGAGAATCTCACAAAAGAAAGGAAAAATTTTACAAACCTTAGAAGGTTCATGGGTTATCCCTGGGTAAAGAAACCAGTGGAATATAATGCACCTAGCAAGATTCCAGATACTTGCTACTTCTGCAACAAAATTAGAGATAAAGTGTATGAATTCTATGCCAAAAAGATGCAAGTAAAAGGAGCAAAGATGAGATGGAAACATAAGGAATATGCACAAACTTCTACCACACACAATTCCATTAACACCATTAGACCCAATACTTGGGTACCAAAAAGGTAAGAAGAAAATTCACTTTGGTTGCAAGTAAGTCTCAAAGCTGTCTGGCAATGCATGGTTAATGGATAATGGCTGCTTGAGACATATGACTGGAAACAAGAAGTTGTTCAAAGTACTGAAACCAATGAATGGAGGAACAGTTACATTTGACAAAAATGACAAAGGCCTTATCAAAGGGATAGGTAAATTTTATGGTTTATTCAATGCATGCATAGAGGATATATTATATATAGAAGAACTCAAGCATAATTTGCTTAGTATCAATCAATTATGTGACAAGGGTCACAAAGTTGTGTTTGAACCATTTGCGTGTAATGTATTCAATATAGACAATGATCTATTATTCAGTGGAAAAAGGCATGGAAATATTTATATAGTACAATTAGATGATATTATTGAAAAATGCCTAATTGCATTCAAAGATTATCCATGGGTTTGGCATAAAAGGATGGGACATATTAATATATCAAATATTAGATCTTTATGGAAAAAGGATCTTGTGATTTGTCTACAAAAATTAAACTATGACAAAAATCAAATATGCAAATCCTATCAACTTTCAAAATAAACTAACTTATTCTTTCATCCTAAAAATGAAGTATCTACATCCAGACCCCTGGAACTATTGCATATGAATCTATTTGGACCATCAAACATTGTCACCCTTGGAGGAAAAAGATATTTATATGTGATAGTGGATGACTACTCTAGATTTTCATGGGTGATTCTCTTGACTATCAAAGAAGAAGCATTTTCAATGTTTTATACATTTCAAAGCTAGTTCAAAATGAGAAACAAATGTCAATTGTATCCATCCGCAGTGGTCATGGTGGTAAGTTTGAGAACAAAAAATTCATTGATTTTTGTGATAAAATAGAAATTCACCATAGTTTCTTACCTCCTAGGACTCCTCAATAAAATGGAGTTGTGGAAAGAAAGAATCGGACAATTCAGGAAATGGTAAGAACCATGTTGAATGAAAGTAAATTATCTAAAAGATTCTGGAGAGAAGTAGTTAGTACAGCTTGCCACGTACCAAATAGGGTTATCATAAGAGCAATATTAAAGAAAACCCCTATGAGCTTTTAAAAGGAAGAAAACCAAACATATCATATTTTCATTCATTTGGATGCTCATGCTATATGCTAAACAATGAAAAAGATAACCTTGGAAAGTTTGATCCAAAAAATAATGAAGCTATCTTTCTTGGTTACTCTTCTAACAGTAGGGCATTTAGAGTTTACATCAAGAAAACACAGGTTGTAGAAAAGTCCATACATGTTGAATTTGATGAAGCAAATGTAACCCCAAGAAAAGAGTGTGATAGTGATGCAAATGAAGCTACAACTAACATGAAGAAGCTCAAATTGAAGGATCAAGAGGATGGCACAAACTATGAAGGCATACAAAGTTCAAAAAATGAAGAGGAGGTAAGAATAGGTAATGTTCCCTATCAACCTCCTACTGATTTGAGATTTATTAGTGCTCATCCTAGAAAATAAATCATAGGTAATGTCTATGACAGCGTCAAAATAAGAAGGTCTATGCAAAATATCTGTGGTCATTATACCTTCATTTCTATAATTGAACCAACTAGCATTGATCAAGTTTTAAATGCTGAAAATTGGATTATAGCAATGCAAAAAGCGCTTAATCAGTTTGAAAGGAACAAAGTATGAGAGTTAGTTCCAAAACCAAAAAATGTTGATGTAATTGAAACTAAATGGGTATTTAGAAACAAATTGGATGAGAGTGGGTCAGTTGTAAGAAATAAGGCACGATTAGTTGCTAAGGGGTACTCTCAAGAAGACAAAATTGACTTTGAAGAATCATATGCCCCTATAGCTATATTAGAAGCCATTAGAATGCTACTCGCTTTTGCATCCTATAAGAACTTTAAGTTATTTCAGATAGATATAAAGAGTGCATTTCTAAATGGATATTTAAGTGAAGAAGTGTATATAGAACAACCTCCTGGTTTTCAAAATGATAATCAACCCGATCATGTCTATAAGCTCACTAAAAAATTATATGGTTTGAGACAAGCTCCAAGAGCTTGGTATGAAAGGTTGAACAAATTCTTAAATGATCATAAATTCAAGAAAGGAAATGTTGACACTACATTGTTTATCAAAAATATTGACAAAGATATCTTAATAGTTCAAATTTTATATGGATGACATTATATTTGGAGCTACTAATGAAAAACTCTATCAAGATTTCTCAAAGATCATGCAAGCTGAATTTGAAATAAGTATAATGGGAGAATTAAATTACTTCCTTAGATTGCAAATCAAGTAAAGAAATGATGGAAATTATATTTTTCAATCCAAACATAAAAGAGAAATGCTAAAGAAGTTCAAAATGAAAGAAGTTAAAGCAGCAAGCAGTCCAATGAACACATTAACAAGACTGGACAAGGATGAAAAAGTTAAACTCATAGATCAAAAACAATATAGAAGTATGATTGGATCTCTTATCTACCTTACTGCATCTAAACTAGATATTCTATTTAGTATATGTTTATGTGCTAGATTTTAGTCCAGTCCTAGAGAATCACATCTTATTGTAGTAAAATGAATTTTTAAGTATCTAGTTAACACACCAAATATAAGACTTTATTATCCCAAAGGAACATATTTCAAACTTATCGAATATTCTGATCCTGATTTTGGAGGATATATAGTCGATAGAAGAAGTACTAGAGAACTTATCAATTTCTAAGAAATAGTTTAGTATCATGGTTCTCTAGAAAATAGACTAGTGTTGCTCTCTCTATAGCAGAAGCTAAATATGTAGCAGCTGGAAGTTGTTGTACTTAATTGTTATGGATGAAGAAACAACTTCCCGATTATGGACTGAGCTATAGAGACATACCCATCAAATGTGACAATACTAGTGCCATATGTTTGACAAAAAATCATATCCTACATTCGAGAACTAAGCATATAGAGATTAGGCACCACTTTGTTAGAGATCATTTAGAAAAACATGATATATGTCTAGAATATGTGCCCACAAATACTCAACTTACTGATATTTTTATTAAGCCACTGCCATTAGACACCTTCTGCAACATTAGAGGAGAATTAGGTATGACTAACGTGATGATATGAAAATAAAATCTCTAATGTTACCATGCATAAAGTTATGATGAAATATATATTCTCTTTGAGACTAAACTTTATCTTAGAAGAAGTAAGATTTCATTTAAAATGCTCTAGTTGCACTTCATCTAAAGATTGATTCTCGAGGTCGAGTACACCTTGTTTTCTTGCTAAAATTAACTTACGGCTTTGGTTATCACATCCAACTCTATTTTTAGCCCGAGTTACTCTCCCTTTCTTGGAAAATCACATCATGGACCTCGTATAGCCCCCATAATCAATCTATTTAACCCCCGAATAGGATGACACATGTCTTTTTGCTTATAAAAATAAGGGGAGAAAGAATGTAAATTATCTCACAAATCAAAGGAAATATAAAACTACATAATCTTTAATTAATTGGGGAGAATACATTCTAAATAATCAAGGGGAGAATATATATATATACATATAACAAGAAAAGGCAACTTGAGGAATCATTAAACATTGTAAATCTGCATACATTCAGGGAAAGATTATTTTTTATAAGATAATTTTTAATCAAGTTTTGTCATCATCAAAAAGGGGGAGAATTTGACATAAATGCATGGTTTCGATGACAAACAAAACTTGATTAAAGATTATATAATAATAGTTGTTATCAAGTTTTTAGCATGCAGAATCAAGTTACAAGTCTTAGAGAAAAATGAGCATAGAAAACATATTCCATGGTGATAAGGCTTGAGCAAGTAAAGAAGCAAAAGATGAAGTGTTGTAACAGATAAAGCACAAATGAAAAGGACTCGGTTGTTTACATTCGTCAGTCAAAATGAAAAACTACATCTAATGGATGCAAGACAATTTGTATACAATAGATTTTGTCTATCAAAAGCAAGCCACAATTATGCCAAAGTTTGTCTAATGAGAATAGAAAAGGTGAAAGAAGTGAAGACCTTTTCAGCATAACAAAAGACTTCGTCTGCCATTAATGGACAAAGCAGAGAAGCAAGAATCATATGGGAGAGCAGAAACTCCATCTATCTCAAGTGAGCCAATGATCATTTGTTGTTGATAGACAAAGCGGAAGAAGCAAGGATCAAAGCAAAAGATTCTTCAATGATCGGTTGTTGTTAAGAAACACAGTGGAGAAATATTCCATCAGACGAAGGCGTGAAGAAAATTTGTCTGCAAATCAACACTTCATCTGTTACTTACAATAGACAAACCCAATAGACGAAGCTCTGAAGCAACAAAACATTTATACTTCTACGATGTAATAGACAAAGAACTTGACTAGTGAAATTTTTCTAATAGCAATAGAAGGAATGATTCATCTGTCACTCACAAAAGATGAAGACGAAGGAACTTTATCTTATGGACAACTGGACAGATACTTTGTCTATCATAAGTAATGAGCAACAGTCAGAACGAATCGCTGGTCTTCGGCCAGCATTAATAATGATCTTTCTATATTGATGAAAGTAACAGTCATTGCAGTAATACCTCAACTAGAGCTTATTAAAAAACTAGAAAACATCTTCTCCAAGGTTGGTTTTGCAGATATTTCAGCATACAAGGAATAAGCAGAAGTCAAAGAATTCAAAATGCACCAATCAGATTGACTTTTGTCATTAATGGAGTTCACCTACCACCAATGATTAGAATTCAAAGCAACTATAAATGGAGCATCATTGGAGCAAAAGGAACTAACAAAGCAATTGAGAAAATCATTCAAACCTTCTTGAGAGCATTTACTGATCTGAGCTAAACCTTCTGCAATTCTTCAAGAGTCAAGAGCCCTGCATCCAAACCTTCCTTAACTTTCTTTGAAGGCTCTCAACTACCTTTGGGAAGATCATTCACTTCTACATTCAACTTTCAAAAACCTTCCCCTATGCTTATTGAGAAATTTATGTGCTTAAACTTCTGATATTCATTTCTTGTTCCTTGAGCTAGTGGTTGTGACTAGAATCAAGAAGAGCTATGACTGTCTGAGTGCAGACAAGAGCTATTTGTAAACATCTCCCTAGAGCTAAAATCTAGAAGAGTGTTGGGAGTACTGTGATTACACCCCCTGGAGCTTGAATCTAGAAGAGTGTCAGGGACACTTGTTTACGCCCCCTAGAGCTGGAATCTAGAAGAGTGTTTGGGACATTATTGTATTTCTGCTATTGGGAATAGTAGAACCCAAGACACTGTGACAAAAGTTCTCTTAGAAGAGTGGAGTAAAGTATTTACTAGAACCGCTATAAACATCATTTTGTCTTATCTATTTTGTGCATTTGATGTTCGAGTGATTGATTGCTAGAGGGAAGAATAATCCTAAAGGGGTTGAGAAATAATTTTTACGCACTCAATTCACCCCTCCCCTCTTGGGTCTTTGCCTAACCTTTGGGACTAACACAAAACACACAACTATCCAAATATAACTATAATCAAATAAAGCACTCAACATAGAGATTTAAATATAACATATAAACTATCCAAACACAAATCACAAAACCAGACAAACCAACTAAACACATAACACAAAAACTAGACAAACGACAACAAAACATAAGCTAAGACAAACACATCCATAAACAAAATACTAACACCCCCAAACTTGAACACAACATTCTTCTCAATGTAGAATAAAGCAATGGAAAATAAGGACTTCCCTGAAATGGATAGGATCATTTTTCCAAGCTATAGCCTTCTGTCCAACTCTTAGATTCTTCTGATAAATCAGGAAATGTCGGTGGAATGGGGAAAACAATTGAGCTATCACCTATTGATATGTTACAATTTTGGAGCATGGCAATTAGAGCATTGTTGTGGTCCACCATATATGTGAGTAGTTGTTGCTACTCCTTCATCATTTGCCTCTAAAAAGATTGAACTCCCACTAAGCGTTATTAGAGATCAGCAAGAGAAGTTTCTTTAAAAGAAGATTTCCTCATAGGTCTCTGTTGGGAAGAACTTGGGGTTGAAGATGAAGGACCCGCTCTTGCACTTACACGTGACGTCTTCTCAAAAGTTTACATAACTGCATCATTAATTACTAGAAGAGATTGTTGGAGTTCCTCTTTAGCAATGGTAGGAACTCCAACCATGAGGCACAACTGGTAAATAAATGAAGGATGTCCTTGTCCACTTGTGAGCCACCCTGTGATGAAAGAAATAATGGAATGCTTGATAACCCAACCCACATTGATGGACAATCTTGTCTAAATTGTATAGTTGAGAAGGGCTCGCTCCCTTGTAACATCAGAAACATGATTTGAAGGCAACATTTTAGCTAAAATGAAATATTGCCAAGCCTTACTTGTAGCCTAGAAGTGCCCTCTTAGGAAAATTATTACCTTGTCATTCTGGGTCTTCCACATGCTGCCTGATTGAGTAAGGTAGGAGATAATGGCATTATAATCAAGCCCTTGCTTAATCCAAGTTGAGTATTCATCCTCTTCGATGTCTGCTAGCTCATATACTTGGTTGATGGCAAATCTGTTAAAAGGGATCATCTTCCCATGTACAAGTGCTTTAAGCTCCCTAGGGTTTACTTTATATTGTTCCCAGGCATTGGCATAAAACTCCCTAACCAATGGTACCACTACCACATCAAGCTGAGCTATAGAGTGCATACAATACTGAACTTGAATGAGATCAACTATGTCAGTGTATGTCTTGTCAAAGCTCCTTTCTCTTATCCTTCTCGATCTACTAGAGAGTATCTGAAGATGTCTTCAACTTGAGCATTAAAAAATGTGGGTTCAGGTGTCCATCAGACTCTTTTTTGTGCCTTTTTCTTGAGGGTATAGTAGCACAAGTAGATTTCTTTAGAGGCATGGTAGTAATAATAATACAAGGCAAACAATAGCACACCAACTTGACCAACCAAAATGAAGCAAATTTACCAAGCTCCCTCTTGACCAAATCACACAATTCCACTTCAATTTGAAATAACAATAGGCACAAGCAAGAATTTGTGCCTACAACATAAGAAAAAGATCTCTTTCTTCATTAAGGTATTTCATCTAACATGTAGCATGCACTTATACTTTTCTCAATGTTTACCTTGATAGGACCTCAAATTCCACTTCAATATATAACTAATCTTCTCACATATACCCTTGCAACATTTTCTAAAGAGAAACCATACACACACTAGCTCAAGCAATTCATCAAACACCTAGTGTGCATAATAAGAAGAAACCTCCCAAACATAAGAACCCATCTCCATTTCTCCTTAAACCACCACAAAAATGATCCAATCCACCAAGAATACAAATAGAAGAAAGCTTAAGATGCAAGAAGTGACTTATTTTTCATTCCAAGAAGATGCTCATAAATTTGTCAAACCCAACTTGAGAAAATGGTTGAGGAAGAAGATGAATAGATGAGTGGCTGAGTGGAATCTAAGTAGGAAGATAGAGGAAAGAAGGTGTAGATGATGAAGCCTTGAACTTGGGGATGTGAGAATGTGGTTTAAGGTTGTGAGAAGAGGTTTTGGAGAGAAGGGGGAAAATGGAGGGGAAGCTCACGTGAAGAGGGAATGGGAGAGGGGGTGCATGCATGTGTGGGTTTAAGAGGGACGGCCTGGCACTGCCAGCACCATCTTGCTGCATCCATCGTCTTTGTAAAGGAGTTCGATGCCGACGGAGCTAGGTGGGAGCTAGTGGCACCCAAGATTGGAGATGTAGTGGATTTCCAGTGTCGACGGCACCATCTTGTTGCCTCCTCTTGTAACCTTCAATTTTTTAGCGCTGGAGGCACCATGTTGCTGCCTCCATTCTATTTTTGTCAACTCTCTAGTGCACATCTATCACTCCCTTCTAAGAACTTAACTTGTTTTGCTCACCAATTCCTTTGTTCATTAACTTAACCTGTCAATCACAAAATAATAATGTACCAAGTATAGCAAATAGGAAAATATCAATGTAGTCTAACAACTTAATAATTAAATCAAGTTTATTTAAACTAATGCATCTAACATACTTTGTTAATGTAAGAATATAACTACGTCTTAGAATTTGAAATAATTGAAAGATAAAACAGCTTGGGTTGCCTCCCAAGAAGCACTTTATTTAATGTCTGAGCAAGACGAATTCCCTTTTTTTACAACTTTTCAATTTTCCATACTTCATTCAGCTGCATTGGCACGGCATCTCTATGTATTTCTTAACTCGATGACCATTAACTTTGAAAGTGCTCCCATCTTTCAGATTCTTTAGTTTAACCGCTCCATGAGAAAACACTTGTGTGACAAGGAATGGACCAATCCAATGTGATTTCAGTTTTCCTGGAAACAAACACAAATGTGAGTCATAAAGCAGAACATCAATTATAGGTTCAACGTGCCATTTAGGAATAACTTCATCATGATATTTCTTGGTTCACTCCTTGTAAATCTTAACATTCTCATATGCTTCATTCCTTAGCTCCTTAAGTTTATGAAGCTGAAGTTTCCTCTGCTCTCCTTCCTTTTCTATATCATAATTCAGATATTTAATAGCACATTATGCCTTGTGGTCTAACTCGAAAGGCAAATGGCAGATTTTCCCCAAAATAAGTATGTATGAACTCATTCCAATTGAGGTCTTGAAAGCAGTTTTGTATGCCCTTAAGACATCGTTCAGCTTCATTGCTCAGTCTTTCCTTGAAGTATTCACTGTCCTTTCTAGAATTACTTTTATCTATCAATTGTTGACTTCTACTTGCCCCAACATTTATGGATGAAGGTGTTGCAACCCTGTGAGTGATGTTGTACTTTCTTAACAGAGTTGCAAAAACCTTATTGTAGAAATGAGTTCCCCTATCACTAATGATTGCTTTGGGAGTGCCAAACCTAGAAAAAATTTTATCTTTCAAAAATCTCAATACAACATTAGCATCATTAGTCTTAGTGACCATAGCTTCAATCCACTTGGACACATAATCTACAGCACGCAAAATATACAAGTTTCAATTGGATTGTGGGAATAGACCCATGAAATTAATGCCCCATACATCAAAAAGTTCAATAATAAGGTTACCTGTAAGTGGCATCTCATCTCTCTTTCCAATGTTTTGTGCTCTCTGGCATCTATCACACATTGCACAAAAAGCATGAGTGTCCTTAAAAATAGTTGGCCAATAAAATCCAGATTGAAAGACTTTGAGAGCAGTTTTCTTCTCTCCAAAATGCCTTCCACGACTAAATGTTTGGCAATGTCTTAGAATACTTTGTTGCTCATCTTCCATAATGCAACACCTAATGATTTGGTTTGGGCATATTTTGAACAAGACTGGGTCATCCCAAAAATATTGTTTCACCATTGACAACAACTTTATTCTTCCCTGTGAATTCAACAGAGGATTAAAAATTCCTTTAATCAAGTAATTTACAATGTTAGTGTATTAAGGTTCACTCCCCTTCACAAAAAATAATTGCTCATTGGGAAAGATCTCATTCATAAAAATGTTTTCCTTTCCTCTTTCTTGCTCGAAATCAGTTCCTTCCACTAATCCGGACAAATGATCTGCTATAACATTGTCACGGCCCTTCTTGTCCTTGATTATTAGATTGAGCTCTTATAATAATAAGATCCACCTAATCAACCTGGGCTTGGCATCCTTTTTGTTAGCAAATATCCCAATGCATCATGATCTAAATAAACAATTACCTTCAAACCAATTGAGTAAGAATGAAATTTTTCCAAAGCAAACACAATTGCAAGTAATTCTTTTTCAATGGTAGAATGTTCAATTGTGCATCATTTAGAGTCCTACTTGCATAATGAATAACATGAGGTAACTTGTCTACTCTCTATCCTAAGACAACACTGACAATAAAGTCCAATGCATCACACATGAGTTCAAATGGAAGAGACCAACCAGGAACTGCTAAAATCTAAGATAATGTCAATTTTTCTTTCAAAGTATTGAAAGCAATAAGGCACTCCTCATCAAAATAGAAAGTTACATCCTTAGCCAGCCGGTTACAAAGTAGTTTAGAAATTTTTGAGAAATCTTTAATATACCATTGGTAAAAACCTGCATGACCAAGAAAGCTTCTAACTTCTTTGATTGAAATTGGGGGTGGCAACTTTGCAATCAGTTCAATCTTTGCCTTTTTACTTTAATACCTTTTACTCAAAATAATATGTCCAAGCATAATTCCCTGCTTCACTAAGAAATGACACTTCTCCCAACTTAGTGTCAAATTCATTTCCATACATCTTCTAAGCACCAATCTTAAGTTATGAAGACAATCATCAAATGAGTCTCCAAAAATAGAAAAAACATCTATAAACACCTTAATAAACTTTTCAATCATGTCAAAAAAGATGAACATCATACACCTTTGAAAAATTATAAGGGCATTGCACAAACCAAACAACATCCTTCAATATGCAAATGTTTCGAATGGGCAAGTAAAATTAGTCTTCTCCTGACCTTCTAGGGCAATTGGAACTTGATTATAACCTGAAGAATCATTCAAAAAATAGTAGTAAGTATGACCTATCAACCTTTCAAGCATTTGATCAATAAAAGGAAGGAGAAAGTGATCCTTTCTTGTGACTGCATTAAGTTTCTAGTAGTCAATGCACATTCGCTACCCTGTAGTCATTCACATTGGCATCAATTCATCATTATCATTTTTAACAACAGAAATACTAGACTTTTTTGGCACCACATGCACTAGACTTACCCATTTGCTATCAGAGATTAGATAGATAATACTTTCATCCAACAATTTGATCACCTCTACTCTCACAGCTTCCTTCATATGTGGGTTAATTCTCCTCTGAGCTTCTCTAGAAGTCTTTGCATCATCTTCCAGCAAAATTTTGTGCATGCATGCAATGGGGCTAATTCCCTTGACATTTGCTAAGGTCCACCCTATAGACCCTTTGTGCTCTCTCAATACATTCATCAAATTATGTTCTTCATTGATAGACAAGTCAGAAGCAATTATCACTAGAAGAGTATTGTCTTTACCAAGAAATACATACTTTAAGTTCTAAGGTAATTGCTTTAATTCCAGTTGAGGGATGTGGCAGTTGATTGTTTCACTTTTGAGATCACATGTGACAACCCTTCATTGGAAACTTCTCATTCTTTTACTTGCTCTACTCTATCAAGTTCAGCTTTCAAATTCATCATTTCTTCATCTTCCTCCAATCCATCTGCAGTAAGCACCAATTCTGGCTTATCAGTTGTCTCCTCATGCACAAAAGTTGATAAAATAAGTGAGTCTAATTCATCAACTTGAAAACATCCACTAGGATCTAAAGGTAGTGATAAAGAAGTATAAACAGAAAATTCCACAGTTTCATCTAAGACAATCATTTTCAACTTCTCATTCTACACATCTATGATTGTCTTGGTTATTGCCATGAAAGGATGACCTAGAAGAATAGGCACTTCTCTTTCTGGGATCATTTGCCTCTCCATGTCAAGCACAATGAAATCTGCAGGAATAATCATGTTATCAATCTGCACATGAATGTCTTCTACAATGCCTCTAGGATATTTAACTGATCTGTCTGCAAGTTGTAGAGATATTGTAGTGGGTTTCAATTCTCCTAATCCAAGTTGTATATAAATAGAATAAGACATCAAATTGATGCTTACACCTGAGTCTAACATTGCTTTTACCTTATTTGGCCCCCCAACAATGATTGAGATATTAAAACTACCTAGATCCTTGAGTTTTTAGGGAAGGTTTGTCTACAAAATTGCACTGGCGCCTCTGAAACTAGAACTTTTTTATAGTATGAGTTTTCATGTGGCTCATACTTATGCTTCCTTGTATTTAGTTCCTTCAAGAATCTAATATAAGAAGGCATGTTCTTTATCATATCAAGCAAAGGCAAATTGACATTAACCTTGGAAAGGATATTATAAATTTCAAAAAATAATTTATCAAATTTGCTTTGCTTTTTAGCCTTCCTAAAAAAGGGACAAGAAGATCATACGGTGGGGGTGCTTTGTAGTTGATAGGAGGGTCAACTACTGGAAACACCATGTTCTTTGGATGCACTTCCTCCTTAACCTTTTTCTTCCCTTTCCCTAATCCTGTAGAAATAATTGAACTATCAATTTCTTCTCCAACCTTATTATCAATTATCTTTCCACTCCTCAGTGTCGTTATTGCTTTTGTTTGCTTTGGTTGGCTAGGTAACTTCCCAAGTGTGTGGCTCTATATTGCTTTTACAATTTGTCCTAATTAAGTTTTCATCTATTTCATGGATGCTTCCATGTTATGGAATCTGGAATCAGTGTTTTGGAATTTGGTTGCATTATTCTAGAACTAGGTTTATGTTACTTGAATGAAACTCTACATTATTTCTTCAAATGTAGGTTTCTTTGGTTGCAGTTAAAATGAAGTTCCAGCTTGATTCTGATTCCAAGAGAAACTATGATGATTTCTCCTACCGGGATTGTAAGAGTTTAACTAAGGGTCGTTCCATGGCCGTTGGTTAAGAAATTTATTGCATTAACTTGCTCAACATCACCTGCAAAATATTCATTTGAAGAGCAAACATTAGGTGAATGTCCTGAATTATCATAAAAAGAACAAACCTTTGCTAGTGCAAGTTGTGGTTATTTCAAGTGCACCATTATAGAGCACATTACCTTCATCTGCTTAGCCATCTCTAACAACTATATTGATAGATCAAAGTTAGAATTCACTTCATAAAATCCTCTAGATCTACCTCTTACACTTTTTTGCTAAGAATTCGCTCCCAACATCTCATATAGCTCATAAGTTTCTTCCGGAGTCTTTTCTTCCATGGCTCCTCTTGCAACATTGTCAACCATAGCTTGGCATGTTATGTAATTCCATCATAGAAAAACTAGTTAACCAATTCAAGTGAATATCTATGATAAGGGCATTGAATCAAAATTACTTTAAACCTTTCCCATGCCTCATAGAAAGCTTCACCATCCAATTGAGAGAAAGTAGTTATTTTACTTCTCAATTTAGAAGTTTTAGCATGAGAGTAGAATTTACCAATGAACTTATTGTAAACTGGTCCCCATGTTATTAATGAGCCAGGAGCTAATGTCATGAACCATGTCTTGGATACATCTTTCAGATTGTATGAAAAATATCTTATATGTAACTGATCTTCTGTTAGCCCCTACAATGGAAATGTTTGGACGGTTGTATAGAAATTACGCATGAATGTTAGTGGATCCTCTTAAGTTATTCCATGAAAAAATGAAAGCATTTTAAAATGAATATGATTCATTTCATAATTTCTAGCATCATCATCTAATACAATGCATGAAGGTGAAATTCCTATAGTTGGGTATGTAAACTCTTTCATCAGTTGTTGAGCTTCTTAAGCCACTCGGTTCTCCACGTTGTCAACTATTCGTACTTCTTGACCTTTGCTTAAACTCTCTGTTTCAATTTCCACTTTGTCAGCATGATCATTCAATGGAAACAGAGTTAGATTCAAATATCTCCTTCCATTCATTCACAATACTGTAATAGAAAGAAGGAAATAATTAAAAATAATCTTATATACAATTATACACTAAAAAAGAATTATTGTAACTAATCTTAATCAAATCAATTTGGAACTAGCCCCTGGCAACGACACCAAAAACTTGATGGTTCAAATTATAATTCCTCACAAGTGTATGGACGTATAGCAGTCTAGTATGCAATGCAAGGGTCGATCCCATAGAGAATAACCAAACCAACTTAATTAATTTTAGTTACTAAAATATCCTAGCTTTAAAAAGAATTTATTTATAACTAAATAAATATAGAGTAATGATTGGTAGAGTTTCAAAAACTTAATGGAATACAAGTAAATCAATAACTAATAATAATGTAGGAAGATTAGCAAGATGCAAAGGTCTAGGGATCCAATTTCACCACTAGATGATACCCCTTTGCTAGTGAAATGTTGGATTCAATGCTTTACTTGGATTCTTTCTTTTAAAAGTAAATCATTACCATTAGGTATGTAGGTTTAAATCAAGTGTTTTCACTCATTCCAATTACTTATGGTGTGTATCATAATTGAGGTGAAAACCCATTAAGCTCAAGAAAATAATGAACCAAAATAACATGGTTTAGCATATGGTATCTACCTTAACCATGCTTAGATAATAACCATCTATCCTTTTCATTCAAGGGAACTCATGGTTTAGCATATGGTGTCTATCTTAACCATGCTTGGGTAATCAATCTAACTCATAATATTGGTGATCAAGCAATAAAACAAATTAAATCATTGCAAACAACATTATGAATGAAATAAGGTCATATAGCTATTTATAACTGATGATCCACATAACCAAGAGTATCAAAAAGGGTTACATCTTCACCCTAGAAAGAGGGATTAGTTCATAATAAAAATTAAAACAACTCCCTTAGACAGGATCGTCATAATGAAGAACATCCTCTCTCCATCTTCTTGCTTACTTGCAATCTCCACTTCTTCTCCACAAGAAACTTCAAGAATTCACCCTTAGAACCCTCGGAAAGAACCCTTAAAATGGAAGTGAAAAGGACCCCCAAAAACTCTAATTTCCTGCCTTAAAAACCCCCTCTACGTACTTAGCAGAAAATCAGCTAAAATTAAGGAGTGGCACCACCTTACTGTCTAGTCAGTGGTGATAGTGGATCTTGGTGCCGGTAGTGCCTGGTGGATTTTCACTTGCAACTTTGATTTTTTAGCTCCTTTACAACTTTCTTCTTTTCTATCCTTTAAGCTTTATCTTTTCCTTCCATTTTCTCTTCTTTTCTATCTTCAAAACACCTAAAACATTCAACAAATAAGTATGAAATACATCTAAAAGTAACAAGGATTTATAGATAACTAAGCTTGAACATATATAATGTAAGTAAATGAAATTCACTTATCATATTAAAATAGGAAATTTCCTTTAATAAGTAATCTATGTTTAGAAGTATTAGATTACTCAATGCATTGGTTTAGGTTTTTATAGTTAATCAAGCATTATTATAAATATAAGTCTCATGTAATAGAATTAGTAGAAACTGAATAATATTTTTTTATGTTATTTGGGTTCATTAGTAGTACCAAATATTGGTTTTGGGACCTTATAAATTGATGTCACTAGATTTTTCACTAAAGACTGCAGAGGAGGATACGTAGAAGAGGATGTCTTGACAGAGTATAGACTTACTAGTGCAAAGGGAAAATAGTGGGTTTATGTTGAAGAAGACGTATAGCAACACAGTTAGTGGTACAGATCTCAATAGGTATGAAGAAAGTCGAGCCAGCGATGTTTAGTTGACAATGAGCTGCTTCACACCCAATGAATTCTACACAACTTATTGTGTTGGTTCACATCTTCTTCAACGCAAGCAGGAAAACCCACTATTTTTCCTTCGTGTCGATGAGCCTATACTCTGTCATGATAGCCTTTGTTGACAATAGTGGGTTTTCCCTCTGACATTGAAGGAGATATGCAGCAACATAATAAGAGTACCGATCTCACTAGGCATGAAGAAAGTTGGGCCAATAGTGTTTAGTCGACAAAGAGTTTGCCTTATAATAGCAGATTTTATCGATAGGGAAGAAGAAAGGAAAACGGAGGTTTTTTTGTCAACAGCAAAGAGGTAAATAGAGGTTTTCCAATGATTTTTTTTTATTTTTTGGTAACCGGAGGCCGCAATTCGATGTGGATACTATAGAAGAATGGTCAGAATAATAAGGGTAAGCAGTTTGACAAATTGGATTAGTAAACAATAGTTATTGGTGTAAGCAAAATTAGGTAGTGTTTGTCTCAAAGGTTAAGCAAAAACCCAAGAGGGAAGAGGTGAATTAGGTACTTAAAATTTATTTCATAACCCCTTCAAGATTAATCGTCCCTTTAGCAATCAATCACTCAATCAACAAATGCACAAATAAATAAGACACAATGATTTTTATAGTGGTTTGAGTAAACATTCTACTCCACTCTTTCAAGGACACTTTTCTCATAGTGTCTTGGGTTCCACTATTCCCAATAGCAGAAACACAATAGTGCTCCTAGTATTCTTCTAGATTCCAGCTCTATGAGGCATAAATAGTGCTCCCAACACTCTTCTAGATTCTAGCTCTAGGGGGTATATTCATAGTGCTCCCAGCATTCTTCTAGATTCTAGCACTAAGGAGCGTGAATGAACAGCTCTTGTCTGCACTCAGACAATCATAATTCTTCTTAAGTCTAGTCTCGACCACTAGCTTAAGGAACTTTACAAGAAATGAATATCAAAATGTAAGTATAAGAATTTCTCAATAAGCACAAAGAAAGGTTTCTAAAAATTGAATGCAGAAATAAATGATCTTCCTAAAGGTAGTTGAAAGCCTTCAATGAAAGTTAAGGAAGATTTGGATGTGAGGCTCTTGATTTTTGAAATATTGCAGAAGGTTTAGCTCAGATCAGTAAATGCTCCCAAGAAGATTTTGAATGATTTTCATAATACTTTGGTTAGTTCCTCCTGCTCCAACAATGTTTCATTTATAGTTGCTTCGAATTTTAGTCGTTGGTGCTAGGTGAGCTCCATTGATGACAAAAGATATTCTGATTGGCATATTTTGAATTCTCTGACTTCTTCTTAATCCTCGTATATTGAATTATCTACAGTTCCATCCTTGGAGAAGATGATTTCTAGTTTCTTAATAAGCTCTAGTCGAGGTTTGTTGTAATGGCTCATCAATATGGAAAAAATATTATTAATGCTGAGCCAAGACTATTGATTCGTCTTGACTATTGCTCATCTTTTACTTATGACAAACAAAGTATCTGTCTAACTGTTCATAAGATAAAGTTTCTTCATCTTCTCATTTTTCTTTCATAAATAGCAGACGAACCTCTCTTTCCGTTGCTGGCAGATGAACCATATTTTCCATTGCTTTGTCTGTTGAATTATAGAAGCACAAATGTCTCATTTCTTCAGTGCTTCATCTATTGAGTTGTCTGTTGTAAGTAACAGATGGAGTGTTGGAATGCAAATTGACTTCTTTCATTACGTCGTCTGATGAATTGTCTATTATAAGTGACAAACGAAGCTTTGAGGCATATGCAAATTTTCTTTACGAGTTTATCTTTGAATAGACAGAATTTTGTTGCTCTACAAGATGAACTTTTCGCTCTGCCATACAGTTCTCATTTTTTTTACTTTGTCTATTGACAGCAGATGATCATTGGCTTAATTATGATAAATGAAGTTTTGCTTCTGCCATATAATCTTACTTCTCCCCTTTGTCTGTTGATAGCAGATGATCATTTGCTCACTTAAAATGGGCAAAGTCTTTGCTCTGCCACACGATCCTTTCATTGCTTTGCTAGAAGATCTTTATTCTTTTGTCTGTTCATATCAAACAACCATAGGCTTGACTATGCCTTGCTTATGATAGATGAAGTATATTATATACATACTTCTTTACATCCGTCAAATATAATCTTCTTTTTTGACAGACGAATGGAAAGAGCCAAATCCTTTTCATTTGTGCTTTATCTATAGTGACACTTCGTCTTTTGTTTTTTTACTTGACCAAGCCTTGATAGTATGGAATATGTTTTCTGTGCTCATTTTTCTTAAGACCTGCAACTTGATTATATATGCTAAAATCTTGACAACAATCATTGGTACATAATCTTTAATTAAGTTTTGGTTGTTATCAAAACCATGTATTTATATATACATTCTCCTCCTTTTCGATGATGATGAAACTTGATTAAAAATTATCTCATAAAAGATAATCTCCCCCTGAAAGTATGCAAATAAAAAAAATGCTTGGAATGTTTGATCATTCCACAAGTTGCTATCTTCTAATGTTTCACTTATCTTGTTTTCTATATATTCTCCCCCTGATTATTTGAAATGTTCTCCTCTTGATTAGTTAAAGATTATGCATTATTCATATTTCCTTTTTGAGATAATTTTCACAATCTTTCTCCTCCTTCTTGTCATAATCAAAAAGAAATATCCACTCCCATTAAGATACACACACAAAGAAAAGTAGCCAGAGAATAATGAAAAGATTTCATTTCATCTCAGTACAAACAAAACTACAGACAAGAAGACAAACACTCAGCCTACGTGTAAAGAATAGGAGAGGTTGTGTGTGAGACTGCGAAGGAGGGGGTGGTGGTGGTGGAGAACTTTGTATTACAGTAAGCAAGATACAAAGTTTCAAGGAAGGGAATAGGAGAAGGAGATGATAATGAGGCTATTGGAGCCTCCTTTCCTCTCTCTTCAAGAGTCCCAACTAATGATGAAGTTGGATCCAGGGGCAAAAGTGGTTGAGATATGAGTTATATTCTTGAGAGCCACATCTTGAAGAGAAATACTTCTGATGGTAGAGATGATTTGGAATATTGTTATAAGCAGAAGTAATATCATCCCAGCAAGAGAAATGAGAAGTTATTCTTGGATGCTTCAATTTCCACCACACGATGGTCTACCTTCCATATCTTCTTCCTAAATTCCCTTTCCTGAGGTATTTCATCTCTATGGTGCAGGGAAGGGTTGCTGATCATGGGTTAAAATAGACTTGATGCGAGGTCTATACAAGGTACATAATGTAATTTTTCAAGAAAGGGAGAATAACTCTTGCTTAAAATTAAGTTGGATATGATAACCATAGTTGTAAGTTAATTCTAGCAAGAAAATGAGGTGCACTCGACCTCGAAAATCAAAATTCAAACGAAGTGCGAATTGAACACTATATACGAATAACTTACTTCTTCTGAGACGAAGTTTAGCCTCAAGACAACATATTCAACATTGCAATTTGAAGCATCGATACATTAGAGATTTTACTTTCAAATTATCACATTAGTCATGTCTAATTTTCCTCTAATATTGCAGAAGGTGTCCAATGACAGTGGCTTAGTAAAAATATCAACAAGTTGAGCACTTGTGGGCACATATTCTAGACATATATCATGTTTTTTAATATGATCTTTAGTAAAGTGGTGCTTGATTTCTATATGCTTAGTTCTCGAATATAAAATAAGATTCTTTGTGAGGCATATAGTACTACTGTTGTCACATTTAATGGATATGTCTCTATAGCTTAGTACATAATCAAGAAGTTACTATTTCATCCACAACAATTGAGCGCAATAACTTCCAGCTACTATATATTTAGCCTCTATTATAGAGAGAGCAACACTAGTTTATTTTCTAGAGAACCATGATACTAAACTATTTCCTAAGAATTGATAGGTTCCACTGGTACTTCTTTTATTAACTATGTATCCTCCAAAATCTGCATCTACATCTAAAAAGTAAGTCATTGCCTATATGAATACATTACATGTAGATAGTTCAGACACAACTTTGTGACCCTTGTCACATAATTGACTAATGCTTAGCAATTGAACTTGAGTTCTTCTATATATAATACATCCTCTATGCATGCATTAAATAAACCATAAATTTTACCTATTCCCTTGATAAGAACTTTATCATTGTTGTCGAATGCTACAGTTCCTTCATCCATTGGCTTCAATTCTTTGAACAACTTCTTATTCCTAGTCATATGTCTTGAGTAGCCGCTATCCATGAATCATGCATTTCAGACATAGATTTAAGACTTACCTCTGTTTCTAGCTTCTTTGTGCATTGCTTCTTGATGATGATTTGATCTATCAATTCATTCTCCATCTGGGCCATGTAGCATATTCTTGTAAGATGTCCAACTTTATTATCATCTTTCTCACTTGAGCTTGTTCCTGATGAGTCTTCATCATTCACGTACATTCCTTTGACTTGGTTTCTTGAAAACTTCTTGAAGTGTTTCTTTTCTTTTCTATCATCCTTTTTGTTCATATTTACTTTTCTTCATTAGGACACTCAGGAGACATATGTCCGATCCCTTCACATCTATAGTATGTGGGGATATCCTTCTTTCTTTCAGCCATTTTCTTTTGTTGTCTAGGCTATCTCCTTGAGGTGCTGCCTTTGCTGCTTCTTGCAAACTTTCTGAAGTTTCTGACTAACATAGCCATATCATCTTCAAATTGTGATACCGAATCACTACTGCTCTCTTTGGTCACGTTCAGAGCAATACTCTTCTTTGGCTTTGTTTGCTCCTTCCTTTTGTTCTTAATCAGCTCGTGTGACATCAATGAGCTGATAAGACTGTCCATCAGAAGAGTATTTAAGTCCTTTGCCTCCTCTATTATTGTGATCTTCTATTATTGTGATCTTCTGGTTCCATGAATCTGATAGCACTCTTAGTATCTTCATCACCTATTTAGAATTTGAAACTTCTTTATCCAAACCTTTCAAAGCATTAGTAACCTTAGAAAAATGAGCATATATTTCAGAAATACTTTTCCTTCTTTCATCCAAAAGTTTCTAGTTCTCCTATCAACATATTTCTTCTAGTTCCCTTGACTTGCGAAGATCCTTCATAAATAAATATTAATTTATCCTAGATGCCTTTTGCAGTAGTGCAAGAGGATAATCTATCAAACTCAGATGAAGATAGTATACAAAATAATAAGTTCATCACAATTGTATTATTTTGGACTGAGATGACTTCCTCTTTGGTCCATGCATCTACTTCCTCTTTGGTCCATGCATCTACTTTAGTAGTGGAAAGAGTAATTCCAGCTTTAATAGCCTTCAAGGATTCCATATCATTGGCTATAATGAATTGCTTCATCCTTAACTTCTAGTAAGCGAAGTTAGTTCCATCAAATAGGGGTGGTCGAGTAGACGATTGCCTCTCAGTGAATATTTATAATAAGGATGATGAGTTTTCCATTGGATCACTACAAGTGTTTATGTAGTCTACTCTGATACTACTTGTTGGTCCCAAAGGTTAGGCAAAAACCCAGGAGGGGAGGGCTGAACTGAGTACTTAAAAATTATTTCACAACCCCTTTAGGATTAATCATCCCTCTAATAATCAATCACTCAATTAACAAATGTACAAATAAATAAGACACAATAATTTTTATAGTGGTTCGAGTAAATACTCTACTCCACTCTTCCAAAAATACTTTTTTCTTAGTGTCTTGGATTCCACTATTCCCAATAACAAAAATACAATAGTGCTCCTAGCACTCTTCTAGATTCTAGCTCTAGGGGGTGTATTCACAGTGCTCCCATCACTCTTTTAGAATCCAGCTCTAAGGGGCATAAATGAATAGCTCTTGTCTGCATTTAGACCATCACAGCTCTTCTTAAGTCTAGTCTCAACCATTAGCTCAAAGAAATTTACAAGAAATGAATATTAGAAGTATAAGCATAAGAATTTCTCAGTAAGCACAAGGGAAGGTTTTCGAAAATTGAATACAACAGTAAATGATCTTCCCAAAGGTAGTTGAGAGCCTTCAATGAAAGTTGAGAAAGATTTGAATGTGAGGCTCTTGACTCTTGAAAGATTGCAGAAGGTTTAGTTCAAATCAGTAAATGCTCTCAAGTAGATTTTGAATGATTTCCTCAATACTTGGGTTAGTTCCTAATGCTCCAACAATGTTTTATTTATAGTTGCTTTGAATTCTAGTCGTTGGTGGTAGGTGAGCTTCATTAATAATAGAAGACATTTTGATTGATGTATTTTGAATTCTCTAAATTTTGCTTAATCATCGTATGTTGAATTGTCTACAGTGTCATCTTGGAGAAGATAATTTCTCGTTTCTTAATAAGCACTAGTCAAGGTTTGCTATAATGGCTGACTTTTTCATCAATATGGAAAGAATGTTATTAATGCTGAGCGAAGACCATCGATTCGTCCTGACCGTTGCTCATCTTTTACTTATGACAGACAAAGTATCTATCTAGCCATTCATAAAATAAAGTTTCTTCATCTTCTAGTTTGTTTTTCATAAGTAGCAGATGAACCTCCCTTTCCGTTGCTGGCAGACGAATCATCCTTTCCAACTGTTGAACTATAGAAGCGCGAATATCTCATTTCTTCAGTACTTCATCCATTGAGTTGTCTATTGTAAATAACACATAAAGTGTTGGAGTGTAAATTGACTTCCTTTATTACTTTGTCTGATGGGTTATCTATTATAAGTGACAGACTAAGCTTGGAGGCATAGACGAATTTTCTTTACAGCTTTGTGTGTTAGATTATCTTTTGAATTTATCTTTGAGCAAACAGAACTTTGTTACTCCACTAGATGAATTTTTCACTCTACCATATAGTTATCATTTCTCCGCTTTTTCTATTGATAATAGATGATCATTGGTTTAACTATGATAGATGAAGTTTTGATTCTGTCATACAATCCTTACTTTTCCACTTTGTCTGTTGATAGCAGATGATCATTGGCTTAACTGAGATAGACGAAGTTTTGCTTCTGCTATACAATCCTTATTTCTCCACTTTGTATGTTGACAGTAGATGATCATTTTCTCGCTTATAATGGATGAAGTCTTTGCTCTGTCACATGATCGTTTCATTGCTTTGCTAGAAGATCTTCATTTCTTTGCTTGTTCGCATCAGACGACCATAGGCTTGACTTTGCCTTTCTTGTGATAGAAGAAGTTTATTATATGCATACTTCTTTGCATCCGTCAGATATAATTTTCTTCTTTGATAGATTAATCGAAAGAGTCAAATCTTTTTTATTTGTGCTTTGTCTATAGTGACATTTGCTTCTTTACTCGCCCAAGCCTTGACGCCATAGAATATGTTTACTGTGTTCATTTTTCTTTACACCACAACTTGATTCTGCATGCTAAAATTTTGACAACAATCATTAGTACATAGTCTTTAATAAAGTTTTATTTGTCATCAAAATCATATATATATATATATATCAACAGGTAGAAATGGCAATGGTAGTTCATCCAATTGGGTTCCCGTAGTTTTTTTAAGATGATGCATGGTCAGTTTTTTCTGATGCAATGGATAGAAGATAAAGAGCAAAAATTGGTGAGTATATATTTTAGGATCTATAGGTCCAAATTAGGTGATCCAAGAGTTTATTTCTATATTTTTTAACATTGTTAACATGATAGAAAGTCAGATTAAGTAAATTGTGCTTTGTTTAATTAGATCTTTGGTGAGAAGTTCATCAATAATTTAGTTTGTGTCTTATATTCAAATTTGATTGTATAAGCATTAATTCCACATTAAAGATGTTCATTGCAGTAACAATGAATAAATTGACGTTGGCAAATTATAGAACTTGGAAAATTAAAGTAAGTAATTATCTTCAAGCATATGACCTCTTTGATGTAATTGACGAAGAAGAGGTTAAAGGACCAATAGCTGGTTAGTTAATGTGAATTTGGAAGAGGAAGAAAGAGAAGGCTCTTATTGTCCTCAAAAATATATGATACAAGTTGAAATTCTTGATAATCTATCTCAAGTTTAGGTTGAACTTGAGAAGATAATTGGTAAAGGTGGGATTCAAACCATGCCTATGGAATATTTCACGGTTGATTTTGATGCTAATGAATTTAATGAGAATGGAATTATTGAGTTTGAGATACCAAAAGAACAAAGTGAAGCAATTATAGTTATCAAGTCTAAAGAAGTGGAATGCATGAAATGTGAAAAGGGGTTAAAATAAAATTCAAATATCATGGCGATGGAAGAATTATTGAAAGAGAAAAGAGAAATCAAGGTGTAGAAAAGCTAAATCAAGATGTTGATGAAAATAATTATATTATTTTGAATGATAATAGAATTGATGAAAGAAAAATTGAAAGCTTCAAAAAAAAGAAAAGAAATAGAAGATATAAAATGTGAGGTCTTTATCAATGAAGCAATGAAGGCATATAACCATAATTTTTTCTATGTGAATTCAAAGAAAAGTAAAATAAAAGATTATTTATCTAACCTTATAAATTGCATGAATGCCAATAAAGATTTAGAATGGCATATCAATAATTGTAAAGAGGATTTGTAGTTTGTAAAAGAAGTTATAAGTTTAGTATTAACTAATAAAGGAAAGATAATAAGAGAATTATAAGATGGAGAAAAGAATTTTGAATTTAAAGAATCAATAGTCAGGATGAAGTTCATTAAGTTGAAGATTTTTCAAGATCTAAATTCATATTTTGTGGTGTTTATTTAACACATATGACAATGAAAATTAAAGCAATGGACATGACTCAAATACAATTAGTGTCTTATAAGTTCAAGGATGGGATGATAGATAAATTTTCAATATAATTAACTATTAAAGATTTTATAGATATTGTAGTTTAATCGATATTACAATTTAAGGGGCCGTGCTAGAAATAAACATGAACAATCTACATTGTTTATTTAGAAATGCTTTTATATAAGTCTTATATTAAAATAGGAAGTTTGTTTTAATAAGTAATTTATGTTTAGAAGTATTAGATTATCCAATATGCATTATGTTGGGTTTTCATCCATCAAGCATTGTGATAAATATGGTTCTCATGTAATAAAATTAGTAGAGAGTATTGAATAATATATTTTGTATGGTATTTGGATCCATCAGTCCTTATAATTGATTTATGGGCCACACATAAATAATCACCTTCCATTTAGTGAATTTTAAATAACGACTTTTGAAAATTAGAACAGTTGAACGAACAATCACGTTTGAAAAATAAACGGTTGAGCTAAGGCACGTGTCATCATAACTCCGGTGGTTAGGATGGTAGAATCAACATCGCTCGTGCTCAAAAATAATGTCACATTTATTTCTTTCCAGCATTTTCAACTGACGGAGATAAATGCAGATGACAGCGGGCTTGCGCTAGAAACAGATATTGTGAGAAATCCATCCACTAAAGCAAGTTTACCTAATTCACAAACATTGCCGAAATGCTGCATACGCTCAATTAATGCGATGTGAACCAGAAAGCTTGCTTTGCAATCGTATGATATATTAAGCGAAGATTATAATGGACGGATTGGATGGATGTACTCTCGGCTTTGGTGGTTATCCATTCAATTCTTTTTTACCGTACGCCAACGAATTTCATTTCGACACACGCACTTTGCCGCAGGGAGCGTGCGTATCATATCATGGCTTCGGTAGGGCCCGCCATAATTTGAGTTCCGCATCTTCTCCGTTCGTCATTTTCTCTCAAACCCATATTAGCCCTTAACAGTCAAAATCGTACCAATTCAGGAAGTAGGTCGGCCATGCCGGAGCAAAAGCAAATGCCTACTGCTCGAAACGTGAACAAACCAGGGTTGAATACTGGATTCGGAGTCTAACAAATCGACGGGCAGAACTAATCCAACCCATTTTTTGGGTTGAGTGGAGAATTATGGAACCCAAGTTATTCGGATAGGATTGAACTCACCTTATTCATAAAATGGAATGAGTATGGGTTGGGTTGGCCATATATATATACATATATATATATATATATGTATATATATATGGCCAACCCCAACATATATATATGGGGAACAATTATATGAGACCAGTCTCACATGGTCTCAACAACATTTTTTCATTTTTTATAAACTTGAAAATTAATAAGTTTTTAGCTTAAATACCAATTTTATCATTTTTGAACTTTTATAACTATTTATTTTTATTTTTAAAGTTTAGGGGCATTTTCATGATTTTAAAATCACTAAACAACCAATTGCTAGATTGTTTTTTAGTAATCAAGCTAAGAGCCGCCCGATCTCACTTTAGAGATTAGAGCGGTCCGATTGCTGAGTGTTGCATTACGTAGCCTCATTCGTACGTAGGAGACGCTCTTCCCAAAAAAATACAAAAGATGCTCCATCAACCGTAGCTCTTCCCCAAAAACCACATTTCACGCTCCCTAAGAGAACGAGAGCAACAACTCTCAATTTTAATGTTGCGATTCTCGTTCTCTGTTGAAATGGATGCTTCCGAATTACTTGAGTGTCGTGACTCAAATCAGACATCAGAAGTTCATCAGAACTCCATTTTGCACTTAGAAATCGATGCTTCCGGATCACTTGTGTGTCGCGGCTCAAAACGGACATCAGAAGCTCATGAGAACTCTATTAGAAGTTCATCAAAAGTGCATTTTGTACTTAGAAATGGATGTCTTCCGGATCACTTGAGTGTCACAACTCAAAGCGAACATCAGAAGTTCATCAAAACTCTATTAAAACTTCACAAAAACTTCATTAGAAGTGCATCTGCACTTAGAAAGGATGCAGGAGGATGACTTGAGTGTTGCAGCTCAAAATAGAGTTCAGAAGTTCAGCAGAAGTGCATTTTGCACTTAGAAATGGATGCAAGAGGATCACTTGAGTGTCGTGGCTCAAAACGGAGTTTAGAAGTTCATCGCGGCTTAAAATGGAGTTCTAAAGTTCATCAAAACTCCATCAGAACTTTACCAGAACTTCACTAGAACTTCATCAGAAGTGTATTTTGCACTTAGAAATAAATACAGAAGGATCACTTATGTGTTGTGGCTCAAAATGGAGTTCAAAAGTTCATCAGAACTCCATCAGAACCTCATCAAAAGTTCATCAGAAGTGCATTTTGAACTTACAAATGGATGTAGGAGGATCACTTAAGTGCTGCGGCTCAAAATGGAGTTCAAAAGTTCATCATAACTCCATCAAAACTTCATCAAAAGTTCATCAGAAGTGCATTTTGCACTTAGAAATGGATACAAGAGGATCACTTGAGTGTCACAGCTCAAAATGAAGATCAAAAGTTCATCAAAACTCCACTAGAACTTCATCAGAAGTGCATTTTGCACTTAGAAATGGATGCAGGAGGATCACTTGAGTGTCGCAGCTCAAAATGGAGTTCAGAAGTTCATCAAAACTCCATCAAAACTTCATAAAAAGTTCATTAGAAGTGCATTTTGCAATTAGAAATGGATGCAGGAGGATCACTTAAGTGTTGCGGCTCAAAATGGAGATCAGAAGTTCATCAAAACTCCATCAAAAGTTCATCATAAGTGCATTTTGTACTCACGAGTTCATCAGAACTGCTAAAGATGACCTCTTTCCCTTTCACACTCTTTAGAACTTTTGATTTTTTTTAACTGGCAAATTAAGTACTTTCTTGTTACTTTTGTTGTTTACCACCTTACCTGGTTTTCAGCTACATACTAACCATAATTCACACTACTTCAATTAAATACCAAGTGGTGTCTTAGAAAAGATGTCTTACAATATGTATTCATTGCCATCATAAAACTTAGCTTTAGTTGGATGCAAAGAAAA
>JAYJMB010053261.1:2770-28481 GCA_036873735.1 Pouteria campechiana
GAAATTGGTGATCCTAGTGAGTATGTTTTGATGGCGTGGTTGTGTCTGAGTTTCGATTATGAGGATGCCTTAATGGTACAAAGTCTTCTGAGGATATGTCTAAACCAGTGAATTGTGTTGAGTAATGAGTACATGTGTATTGTGGGCATAGGGACATGTTGCATTGTTATGCACCTTTGCATATCATGAATGCACCATGTTTTGTATTTTATGGACTTGAGCATGTTATTTCATAGATTTATTGATCATTGTTTTCTATCTTGCCTACTTACTGAGTTTGCTTGGACTCACTCTGTCTCATTTGTGGTCTTTAGATGATAGGTCATGCGAAGGAACCCAACTAGGGTTGGTACACATGATTGGGAGTAGGTGATAAGCTCCTTGATGTTCTAATGAGTTAGAGCATGGATATGGTATTTGATGTTTATAATTATGTAACTAGATAAGGTTCATTTAGGATGTATATTTTGATATATATGAGATGAGTATTATGGCATGTCATAACAGTAGATTGTATATGTATTTGTCTTATTATGCCTTGTCGTTACAATGCAACTTACGATTCTATGTCATATGTGGGTGTGTATTATTGCTAATGTCAATGATGTATGCATAATTGGAGATATGGGGTTAATGTGAATGATTGTACAAGTGTAGAATCCTTATACTTCAAGGGAAGACTCTGCCAGATTTTTGGTAAAATCCTTCTCTGAAATATAAGCATGTAGCACCCTAGGAGTGGGGTATTACACTTGTTTAACAACATGAATTTCTTATTTTTAATACATCTTAATAAGTTTAGAATTTTCACAAAGATATAGAAAATTTTCTAACCTAGATAGATTATTATTACTTGAGAAAGATTAACAATTAAAAAAGAGAAATTCATTATCAGCATAGAAATAATTGTTAATTGATTAAATTTAGTGAAATTGGATAGGATTAATCTGATGAACTCAAAAACCCAATATATCTTAATCATTGATTCTCTGCTTGTTTACATCCACACTTTTGTTAATTTTTATTAAGTTTAGATTTTTTTTCTTTCTTATTTCCATCATTCAATTGTTCAAACAGAATTTAGGTTAGAGTAATTTGATATTTAGTAACTATAGTTCTTGTATGAATGATCTTTCACTTTCACTTTATTACTTGTTAATAATACTTCACTTGCATCAATAAAATTCACAACATGTTTTTATTGTGATTGATGGGGACTATTGTTTTTACCAATATTGAAATAAATAACTCTAATTTTGCTTTGAATTTTACTTTTAGTTTTTCTATTCATTATGTTTTTGTGTCATGATTTGCAAGGGTTTGCCATAAGTGTATGTTAAGGTCTGGGAGCAGTGATTTAATCCCTCTTGATTTTGAGATAGAAGACACTCTTTAAAGAATGAAAAGGGAGAAAGAGAAGTTGCCATTCGGTTGCAAAACACCATGGCTGATCATGGAGAAATGAAAAATGAGAATAACCCACCAATGGTTTTCAGGGACTATGCATTATCGTTTATAATCAAGATTAAATTTGTGATCAATAGGCTAGTTATCAATGCAAATAACTTTGAGTGGAAACTGGTGACTCTGCATATGATTCAAGGGATTCAATTCATAGGATTGCTCACTGAAGATCCCTATGATCACATTGCTAACTTTCTAAAGATTTGTGACACTATCAAGTACAATGGTGTCTCAAATGATGCCCTTTGCCTTCATTTTCTCCCTTTCTCTCTGAGGGATAGTGTGAAAAACTAGTTGAACTCCTTGCTTGGAAATTCTATCATTAGTTGGGATAATTTAGTTCAAAAGTTTCTTACTAAAATTTTCCCTCCAGCAAAAATAGTGAAGATGCAGATCGAGATCAACAATTTCATCCAAAATGTGACACTATCTGAATTCAGCTTTTAAAAATGATAGCTAAATTAAAATAAAGTGCTAAAAATAGATGGAATAAATCACATAGTATAGAGAGAAGGATATTTTTCTAGTAGTTCGACCCAACTTGGTACCTACTCCACTCTATGAGTCAGTCATCCTTGCTACACTCAGGTTCAACTAACAATGGTTGGTTTTCCCGAGCTTACAAATAAACTCTTACAATTATTGGTTTCCAAGCTCACTAATAAACTTATATAATGGTTGGTTTCCAAACTCACCAATGAACTTATACAAACAACAAGTCTCTCTAGTTTCTGAAGTAGACTAACAGGAAGAAAAACTTGTATAGCTATGTGCCTCTACTTAGGATGATTGTATGAGATTAAATGCAGACTTAATAAAGGCAACTAAAGCTAATGATATCAAACTCTAGAAAATTATAGATAGTTTGGCTTTGAATGTAGATCTTCAATTTTTCTTAAAGGAGTTGTGAAATCTGGGAAGAAAACTTGAATGAGAGTAAATGCTTTGTACTGGCTTTAGTTCATCCCATGTTAAGTTCTTATACACTAGGAATTTAAAATCTGCCCATTGGAGAAGATGAAGTTCATTAAATATGAGTGAATCACTGAGATTTTCAAACCATTAAGACATTCTATCAACTTCATACCATTTGGAAGAAAATTTTTTGCATGTCTAGATTAGGAGAGAATGCTTAGTCAAAAAGTTGCGTTCTTTGATGTCATTCATAGCTTCAGATAGTCTAAAGTAGTAACTTCATAACATTTGAATTTACCTAACTTGATCTTCTTGCAATAGACATGAACCATCTTCATCTAAAGTGCTTCACAATGACTAAAATAAGTTTTTCTCAACATTTGAAGTGGTGTGAAGTACATAGCTATGTGTCTAACCTTCAGCTTAGTCTGAAATTGGTTTGACAACATCTAAATTAAAATTTTAGCACATCTAATGTAATTCCAGAGGCATTAAAGCATTAAAAGTGTTGTGAAATATTTCTAAGGTTATGATCAATCTGAATTGATTGGGAATTTTGAAAAATATTAAGCTATTATTTAAGCATAAATGTGAAAAGATTGTAGTGGAAGTTGGATATACATGTGAATGGGCTAATTAAAATATGATTTGATCTAGTTATTTGGGGATATTATTATTCATTTTAATGTGATAGTCTTATGTTCATACGTTATGATTAAGGAGGAATTAAATATATGAGAAAAAGAAAGGATAAATGGAGAAAAACCAAAGGAGCACAAGAGTATATTAAGAAAATGCTAAATTAAAAAAAAGGGTCATTTGTGATCAATTTGTGAAATACATAATGGAATAATTTGATAATGTGGTCAACATAATAGTCGTATATCTTGAAAATATCTTTTTAAGGCATAAAAAATATCTAATTTGGATATTGGATAAGGAAGTTATGATCAATGCACCAAAACTGCTCCACATAGATGAAAAGTAGTAAAATTACCAAATTGGGTTATTTGATTTAAATGTTTGACATATATTTGGGATGATTTGGAAAAAGTAGTAACATAAATTTGAAGAACTTGTAGTTATCTTTTTAGTGCCTCAAAAGTTATGTCAATTGGATATCGTATGTAAAAGATATGCTCAAAATACCATTTTGGTATCTAGCCGTCAAGTTGGGCATCTAGCAGGTGGATGCCGTTATAAGTTTTTGATATTGCAAAATTACTTCAAAAATATAATTTTTCAAGGCATTAAGCAAGGGGGATTCCACAACATCAGAATTTGATGCCATGGCACTGAGATAGGATGCTGCAACACTGGATTTTAATGCCGCGACATCACTTCAGAAAGCCAATTTTTTATAAGAAGTCAATGAGTTGATGCCGCGGTACAGGTTTTTGATGCTGTGGCATTAGTCCGGTAGTGCACCAGAGTAGGGAAAAATTGACTTTATAAAGATGAACCTTATTCCTTTTTTCATTTCTATCCGTCTCATTTCTTCTCCCATGCCTTAAACTCGTGCCCTACCCCTTTTAACCCAAATTCTTTTCATTTGGACTTGGAAACAAGTGGGTATAGAGGGATAATAATTCAAGCATAGATATGCTAATGGGTTTTTGGCATTTGAATGGTGGAAATGGAAGATAATAATAATTTTTTAGCAAATGAAGTGTACAATGATGAGTTTTGTGCTTGGATTCTTATCCATGGAAGAAAGCCATGCTTAGATTCCATGTTAAGATGCTTTCTCTCATCCAAAATTTGGATTTTTGTAAACTAGGGTTTTAGGAATTATGGAATTTTGGAGAAATTGATGGATTTTGGTGTTAAAATTCCTACTTAATGATGTTTTGAAACTTAATTGTGCTCAAGAATTGATTATTTTGTTAAGCTAGGGTTTTATGCTAATTGTGAATAGTAAATTTTGGGAAGATGAACAGTGATTGTACACCAATTTCATAGCCTATGAGTAATAATCATGGGAAAAATTAATTAAGGCATAAATTAGACTATTTTTGAATTTAATTGGGCGTAAAAAATGATGATTCATGTCAGTTAAAGTTTAATGAATGTTGGTAATTGGGAAAATTTATGATCTAAATGTAATTGCTATGGGGAAAGGCTTAAATACTTTATTATGATGTTTTCAGGATGACTTAAGCATGTGGTATCATAAACTTACAAAGTATTAGTATATATTTGTTGAAAAGCTTCAATGAGAAACTACTGTGAGTATGACAGTGGAATGACAGTGAATTGGGGTGTACTTAGAATTTAATTGGCATGTTGTAGAGGTTAACTAGATGTTGAATATATTGGCTCTTGATTTTATATTGATAAGTATGCAATTATGTGTATCTAATTCATTGGTTAGGATTGGATTAGTTTGAACTATAGTTGTAAATGAATGAGATTATTGTTCTATACAGGATAATCTGAGAAGGATGAAAAGGCATAAAGCTGGAAGAGTATATAATGATTCACTCAAGGTAAGTAGGCACCCCCCTTGTTTCGTTGGAATGTATGATTAGTTAAGGATAATGATTATCCCTTTGTTCGAAATCTGGGCTTATATGTTTTGGTTGGGGATAGTGTATATCCCATATTTGTTTAAGATCAATGATTATTTGGTTGTGATTACATGAATGTTAGAGATTATGCATATCCCTTGGATTGAAATACTTAGGGTTTTGCTTGGGATGTGATTATGTAATTGTTGAGGATAGAGTGAATCCTCTAATTCTGTTTGGAAATGGAATTTTTTATATGATACAATTATGGTTAAGATTGCAGATTTGAAATGTTAAGCATTGTTGAGTGAAATAGCAAGAATCATGTGTTATGTTTTAATGTTGAGAATAATTATATATGTTTTGAATGTGATATGTGATGGCCAAAATAATTGATTATTTTGAATTTGAATTTTGATTATTTATTGATTACTATTTGTGCTAACTTATTGAGTTGCCCAGACTCATATCTTCTTGTTTAAATTTTTAATTGGTAGGTCAAGTATAAACTCTTAACCGAGGCTTAGGACTAATGTTGAAGACTTCAATGTTATGATAGAATAATTTGTATTGAAAATTCATCAATCATTGTATAATTGTATTCAAAGATCTCAAGTGATGTATAATTGTATTAAATTGTTAATGAAGTATATTGTAGTGAGGTGGCATGTCAATATATTGATAGATGTATACATTATTGAAATTGACTATGGTTCTTGTCATCATGGTGTGATACAGGTTCTAGGTTGTGGGTAAGTTGGACTAATGATATCAATTATGATAGAATGATGATAATTATTAAAATTTCATCTTTATATATGAGTGGAAATAGTATAGGTCTAGAACAAGTGAATATTGATATTAGAAATTCATTTGAAATATATGTATATCAGGTGTAAATCTTTAAATTGCAAGGTAGACTCTGCTGAAATCTTGGCAGACTATTCCATTAATTTGGGAATTCATAGGAGACATAGTGAAGTGTATAGGCCTCAGGACAAGGTGTAACGGACTAGGATCCAAATACCCCCACCGTAAAAGTGAGGAAGTTGTAATGAAAATGAAGGCAAATAACTTAGGTCACGCCTAGGAAGGCAAAGCGTGACATCTAAACTTGACTTCTCATCCGAACCTAATTTTGCAACATTTGAACTTGGTTTTGTAATGTCAAAAGCATCGAGTTATCCATCTTAAGCATAATCTTAAGCCTTGATTTGTGTCTTATCTTAGGCTACTAGTCTTGTTGGTTTTAGCTGCATACTTCAACATGTCTAAAGCACATCCAAACTTCCTTTGATGCTAGGCAAATTGATAAGCATATAATTTATCATATTTTAATAGCTAAATTCATATATTTTGAATCCTCAATTGACATGATTTCATTAATAAATATCTATATTAAATCAAATATTGCACTCAATGGATTTAATTTGTGTTTCAGGTAAATTGGTGGAATTTAGGTCAATTTGGGCAAAAACATTCTATATTTGGCAAAATAATCTTCATGAGGATAAGTACCATTATTGGAGCATCAATCTAACCATTAATTAAGCATTAATCATATGGTAAAGTAGGATTGTGTAGCTAATTATGAAGTGCACAGCTAGTAGGCAGATTGCTAGATGCATGGTTAAGATTAATTGCATGAAGATGAAGTCATTACTTTGATTGCAATTTAGTTAGAACTCCCACGCATTATTTGCAAAGTATTTTTGGGTAGTTTTAATATGACTTGTATGCAAATCAGATGATGGGATCTATCTATAGCAATTTAATTGAACAAGGACTTCTATTTTTGGATACTTCATGCGCAAGAAAAATTATAATATTTTAATGGCAGTTCAAGTCAAATTTTGGTATAGATATAGGCTTATTTGGAAAAATTATTCAACCTAAAAGTTATATCATTTAAAATTATCTGAGCAAAAAATAAGAATCACATGATTTAGAGTTAGTATGTGGAGGTTATTGCTAGAAACTATAACTATCTCTAGAGATTTTCTAAATGCGATGTGCGTTAATAGGTGTTACTTTAAGGTGTTTTTTGGCACATATGAAGGATGATTAAGAGAAATTATTCAACATGAAAGATATATATCTTGAAATTATATTTCCAATGAATTAATAATCATATGATTTGGACATCATATGAGAAAGTTATGATGGAAATACTAAAACTGCTTCTGATGAACAGACTTTGTGTGCGAAAATATGATATTTCTAGCAAATGCATATTTTATGCCCAAACTAACTTGAGGAATTCATATGGAGGTGTAAGAGAATGCTAAATTGGGTTATTTAAAGGGTGTTTAATAGAGAAATAAGGGACTTTGGAGAGGAGAAAGTGGCGGCACACATCTTTATAGGAGAATTCTATAAGGGAGTAGGAGAGAGATTTCAAGTTCTGCAACATGAGTATTTTGAATATTGTTTTCCTTATTTTTAGAATGAATTAAATTTCTTTCTCTAGAAAAATAATGTAGCCTTTCTTGATATTCTTTGTTAAATAGGGCTTGTTGGTTGATTAATTCAATTTGATCTTTTTCATTCATTGTGATTATTGTAATCATCTAATTTGTTTAATTGCTTGATCAACAATTCTATGAATTAGATTGATTATTTGAGAAAACATGATTAACGTAGATGCAATATGCTAAATCATGTTTTAGAAGCTCTCTTGAATGAATGAGTAGATGGTTAAGGTAGGCTCCATATGCTAAACTGTTCCATGTGGTTCATTAGGTTCCTCTGGTCTTCATGACTTTTTAACCTTAATTACACTACACACCATAGGTAATTGGAATGGGAGAAAAAACTAGATCTAAACTAGGACACCTAACAGTAATAATTATATATTAGATGGAACAAACCTAAGATAATGAATTGAAACCAAAATCCAAAGTGATGGAATGAACCAATAAAACTTTATCTAAACTCAGACGCTTAACAGTAATAATCATATCATTGAGTGGTAAAATCAGATCCTTATTCTCTTTGATATTACTCATTGCCATTATTTTCTATTATTTCACCTTCTAATTTGATTTGTTTTAGTCTTTATTGAACCTTTAGATTTAGAATAGTTTAGTCAGTAACTATGTATAATTGAATCAATTTGAATAGTTCTCTGTGGGATCGACCCTTGCTTTGCACATTGTACTACTATACACTCATGCACTTGCGAGGAATTATAATTTGACCATAAAATTTTTGCACCATTACCAGGGAATTGATTCTAAATTGATTTTGATTAATTTAGTTATAATTTTTCTATTTCTTTTTTGTATTTTACTCCATTTAAGATTGTTAGTCTTTAATTTTTCTTTCTTTTTCTGAGCTATAATTGCAAGGAAGAAGAACAAATGGAGGAGAACATGGAAAATAGGGTGGCTCAACAAGTACAACATTTGATGCAGGAGTTTGCATGTCCTATCATTGGAATATCACCTTCATGCATTGCTTTAGATAAAAATGCTAGAAATTATTAGCTAAAACATATATATTTTAATATGCTTCCTTCTTTTCACTGTGTTGTTATAGAAGATCCTTAACTTTTATGCATGATTTTTATGCAATTATTCAAACTTTTCCTTTGCAAGGACTTACAAAGATCAGGTGCATATGAGATGTTTTTCATACACCTTGAAAGATGTAGCAAAAACTTGGTTTATGACATTGACTCTTGGTTCACTTACTACATGGGATGTAGTTTATAACAAATTCATTGGTAAATTCTATTCTCATGCTAAAACTGCAAAACAAAGAGGTAAGATAGCAACTTTTGCTCGGATGGAAGGTGAGGCATTCCATGAGACTTGGGAAAGATTTAATGCACTACTGATTCAATGTCTTCACCATCATATTCCTTTAGAGTTGCTAACTCAATTTTTCTATGATGGACTAACACAAACTTCCCAAGCCATAGTTGATAATGCTGTAGGAGGAGCTATGTGAGAGAAGATCCCAGAGGAAACTTATGATCTGTACAAGATGCTTGGGGCAAACTCATAATAGAAAAGTGTTAGAGGTAGGTCTAGAGGAATATATGAAGTGAATTCTAACATTGAACTTTTTATGCAAGTTTCAAAGCTTGCCAAGCAAATGAAAATGATGTGCTCCATGTTGATGAACCAGAATCAACCTATTTTTGCTGAGGCATATTCTAATTGTGGTATTTTTGGTCATTCATACAATCTTTGTCCTTCTAAGCATTGTTTTACAAATTTTTTGGAATAAGCCAATGCAATGAACTTCTACAACCAGCTATAGAGTCCCGTAGGATGGCTTAACCCAAAAGGGGAGGGATGAATTGGGTAAATAAAAATTCATTGCTTAATACTAATTGGATCATTTCCCTCTTTTTGTGCTTGTGTGTGGTGTGATGTAAAATGACTAATAGAATAGTAAAGTATAGAGAAATAAAGTAAACACACATACACACAGACTTATTGTGCCTTGGGTTCCACTATACCCAATACAATGGAATACATAAGTGTCCTCGACACTTCTTCTGGATTCCAGCTCCAGGGGGTATACGTAAGTGTCTCTAACACTCTTCTGGTTTTATGAGCTCGCTAGGAAACTCACTGGTTTCAAAGGTTACTAGCAAACTTGATGATTTTCCTGAGTTTACCAACAACTCATTGCAATGTGGTTTTCTTGACCTAACCATAAACTTACTGGTTTCAAAAATTACCAGTAAACTTGTTGGTTTTCTAGAGCTGACCAACAACTCTCTGGTTTTAATTTTACTAGAAAACTGACACTTTACAAAGTGTTATAATGAAGCATAGGGGAAGATATGATCTCTCTCTCAACTCTATGTAATATAAAAGATCTTCCCATAGTGTAAAGACAATGGCCATAAGGATAAGCAAACTAAAACTCTTGAAAGATAGATGACGGTTTAAGCTCTTGGCCATGGGTGGAAGGATTTGCATAAGATAAATTAATTTGAAATGGCTTTATTCACCACATTTTAATCATCCTACCTTTTCTCCTATAATAATTATTTCATACTTTTGACCATTGGAGAAGATGGATTCTGTTGAATGCAGAAACGAGAGCAACATTGAATGAATAAGACTGTTTGGGTTTTCTACCATTGAAGTCCAAGTCTTTCTAATTTATCTCGAGCTACTGCATCACTGTTCAGAGAGGAGGATGAGCTATGTTAAAAAGTGCTCCTCGTTTGACTTGTCATAGCTTTGAAAAACTTGCAGTGCCGCTTATTGCCAAAAATGGTGACTGGTATAATTCTAGGTAATGATGGCACAAGTGCAAATGTTATTTGTATGCTAGTCACATAAATTGAGTTTTTCTCTAACAAGTCACAGTCTCTCTCTGTCTGCATTTATCTACCATAAGTTATAGATGAATTCTTCATAGATTTGTCTGTCAGCTGAACTTCCATAAGAATGATTTTGTTTGTTGCAAATAGCAAACAAACTTTGAATGACTCAGATGAAATTGAACTGACTGATAGACAAAATTTTCTTTGTCTGCCTCAATTACTCCAGGAGATTTGTCTGTTGATTGATCCTTCATGAATGTGCTTTTGTCTGTTGTAGATAATAGATCATCTCTAGATGGCATTGACAAAGATAGACTGATTGATTGACAAACATCTCCTTCTATATGAACAGATAAAGTGGGATATTTTTCCTTTGTTCTTTATCATCTGTTGGAGGTGATAGACAAAGTTTGCTTAATCTTGCACTAACAGACAAAGTGTGGTTTTCTTCTTTTATTCCTCATTATTTGTTGAAGGTGCCAGATGAAGCTTACTTTAACTTACTCAAATGAACGAAGTGTTGTGTTCATCTGATGTAAGCAATAGACAAATTATGTTCTGCTTTGTCTTGGACATAATACTTTGCGCATCACATTTTTTTGTTTTAAGTTGTAGACGATCATACCTTTGTCTATTGAAACCATTTTCAATCCAAGCAACACTTTGTCTATTCAGCTTTATCTATCCTTATAGTGCAACTTCTATGTCATCTTCTACTTTTGCTGATACTTTATCTGTTGTGACAGATGACCTTTTTATCTAAAGACTAGTCATAGTTCTTTAGCTTTTCTACACACTTTGAGCAACAGAAGGGGTTTGTTCTTGCAACTTTCATGTTTCTTCATTCTTTGTTTGTCTATCTTGGCTCAGTTTAAGTTGCACTCCTTTGTACCAAGCCTTTTTATCCTCAAACGAATTCTCTCTTTAACTTTGTTGATCAGACAAAGTCTCGTTTCTTGTGCCTGGTCATCTGGGTGACTACTTCTTTGTCTTTCTTTATTTGTCTACCAAGCTATTGAGTTGCTTTTTCTTCCTTGTACTTTGTCTTGGACAAACTTTGATCAGATCAAGTGTAAGTGGTCCAAATTTCTCAAACACAATTCAAGCTCTCTGATCAAGGCTTCTTCTTTAGCTTTTTTGTTTTGCATTTGTCTGTTGACATTTTCGCATTGAGCTTGACAGAAAATGCAAACTCATTATAGCACTTCTTCAAAGCCTGTTTATCTCCTCTTGCTTTTGTCCGTGGAAGGAACTTTCTTTGTTGCTTGTCTCCAAACCTTCTATTTTCTTCTTCTTCTTCCATGATTTTTGTCATTTCAACTCCTTTGGAACAAAGCAGATAGTTGTGGCAGTTTGTTACAGATGATCATTATCCTGCACTTACTACGTTGTTAGCTTTCATATATATAATATCAAAATGTATTTTATCCTCATGTAATTGTAGTATATTGTAAAGCAAGGATAATATATATTTTCATTGAAGGCATAATCCGAAAGCTTAATTAGTTATGGGGCTTAATATAATTTAGCAAATTTATGTAGTAAAGATTTATTTATAATGTGCGCACCATAAAGTGAAGACTATATGCTTGTTTAATTAAACATTCATGAATAAGTGTTTATGTTAATTAGTTATTATCAATTCATAATCATAAATATGATTATTAGAGATTTAAGCATATAGGTTTTTCAATTTAATATAAGTTTTGTTATCATAAAAATCATATATAATAATGCTAACAATCTCCTTCTTTTTGACGATGACAAAAGTTTGAAGACTTGTACACAAATGAGGAATTTTTTTAAAATCTCCCCCTGAATATCTAACTTGTATAATCCTACGGGTTTGACCATTTCATCATTTTCCTAATTCTAACTATTATTTCCACGAGTCTCTTGTCTCTTACAAGTCTCTAATATTTCTCTCCCCCTTTTTATCATAATAAAAAACATTTTACTTATAATAATTTTTATTTCTCTTCCCTTAATTACATTTTTCTTTTTGTTTATATTTATATATATATATATATATATTCTTTCTTTGAATTCTTCTCCCCCTATTTTTTTGAGCCTTAGAATATGTTTTCTTGTTTATATATTTCATAATTTTCTCTCTCATGAATTGATTTATTGTAATAACTAGATTGATTAGATTAATGACAATATTAAATATCTTCTAAGTATTTTGATAATTGAACATTTTCACTATTTTATGAAGCATATTTATAACAAGTAATAATTAGAAATATATCAATTAAGCATGTGTTCTTTATCATATTAATTATGCTGAATACAAATGCAGTGACAATGCATTTCGTCTTTCTCTTTTCTTGCGTAGAGGGATTAGGAAGAGATGACTCTTCAGTGTTTACCAAGCCAACCATGGCGTCTTCTAGATCTTCCATTAAGTTGATTCAAGGTAAGAATAATGATGCTGCTTTTAAGGCTATAGAGAGATGTCTGGTTCTTCAGAATAAGATTAAGCTGCTAAAGGTTGATTTGGCTTCTGTTAGGGGTAGTAATCTTCTTTTAGGGGTAGTAATCTTTATTTTACTCATCTCTTAACTAAGAACTCCTTGGCTTATATGGAGGCCATAGAGTGCATTAAAGATTTGGAGATAGAGTTAGCTAAAGCTCACCTAAGGGTTATAGAGTTGGAAGCAGTCATTGATGTTTTAATTGATTAAGTATTTTTACTTTTTGATCTGGACTCTTTATATGTAATATTATACTCACATTTGTGATTTTACATGTTCTGGTCTTTTATGAAAATTTAAGTTTAGCATTTTATGTTGTTTATAGAATCGTTCTTATAGTTGGTTAAATATTGGATGTGTATCTTTTATTATATTTTATTCATCATTTTTTAATAGTGATAATGCATGATCCTATTTTATCCTATTTGGATCTCTAAAAATGTAAAGATCTATTTCCTATTTTAAGTTATTAATTAGATGATTATCATTGTAAAATTTATGTGCCTTCTGAAAACTAGTTATGACCCTTGTATTCTATGATATTTAGTTGGATAGACAATATATGAGGTTAATATTCGGGCAATAATGAAGCAAGAGATAAGTGAGGAAAATAGTCAGATTTATATTTTGGAAGAGGAGGTGAGATAGTTGAAGAAGGAATTAAAATCTACTAAGAAGATAAGTATCTCCACAAATCTTCTTTTGACTGACTGGTGTATAGCTTATGGATGGAATTAAGGCTTTGGAGAAGGAACTGTCTGAGCCTCAGGACAGCATTACAGAGTTGCTAGCAGTTATAGAGTTTTAAAAGAGTAACCATTTTTAATTTTCTTTAATAGTTTTGAACTTATTGGTGGTTGTTGATGTTTTAAGAAGATGGAAGTTTTTGGATGTTTGCATGGAATTTTGTTAATGTTAGATGTTCTGTATGATGGTTATCTTTATGAATTTTTACTTTCAATTATAATTCTATATGTGAGATCAAGCCAATAAATATTATTACAGAAGGAATGACTAGAAATGAAATTCCTATTCAAGACCTTAAACTATGAAGTTTCCCAAACCGGCTGGACTATGCCTTAGGATTGTAATGATTTTATAGATCTGATCAATTTAAAGCTTATTAAGATTTTTCAAATTAGTTTAGCTTGAAATAGTAAAACTTGACTTAATGCAAATCCAATGCAGTGCATTCAGAGGCATCTAGAGTATATAGCAAGAAATATATAATCAAATTAGACAACTTATCTCTTTTGGCGCATCCTTTGTAGATATCTCATTTGACCTCATAATTATAGTTGTTGGTCTTGATTATTCATTCAGCTTCTGTTATTTGAAGGTGATGATCCTTCCTCTGAGATTTGATATTGTCCAACATATAATCTTGACCTATTCAGTCCTTTCTTTGCATCTAGAACTTAAACTTATTGTCTCATTTGCTTGGATTTGTGAGATAAGAAGAAGGTTTTGATTTTTATTATTCTCATTCTTTTTGTTTGTTCATCTCAAACTCTCTTACATACACTTAAGAAAATCTTGCACTTTCTCTTCATTGATAAGCTCAAACATATATGAACATGTATTACCAATGTATTAGTGCAAAGAGTCATTTTATCTATAATAGTATGCAGAGAATCAAACTATTAAATTAAAGCAGTTTTCATAAATAAACAGAATAAATACTCTGCTTTAATCACTCGATGAGTTTATTTGAACTAGCATAGTTATGAATAACATTTAATCCTATATACTAGATTAGCTTAGTCTTACTCATATTTTTTGAGCATATAATCAATCAAGTGTGTTTTTATAGTTTTAGTATAAGTTAAGGTTATATATCTTTTAGGTATTTTTATCTTTAAGTTGTTTATTATTATTTGAATTGTTATTTGTTTTCTCATTTTTTTATGTTTTGAGAGTTTTTATCTATCTAAAGTTAATTCTTAGGTTATGTACATGAATGATAAAGAGATATTCAGAAATTTAAATAAGAATTCTTATATTAGTTAGTATCCAGTTGTATAGTAAGGTATAAAAAAAATTACATATGATTCTTATTTTATGTTTTTCAGGGGTTTATTGATTTTTTTGTTATCATTCTTTGGTTCTAATGAAATTATGTACAGATTGCTTAATATTTTGATTTCGTTATTTTGGGTTATTTCTAGGATATAGTTTGTGTTTTCTAAGTATGAATTATTCTTATTGAAAGTCCTAGGTTCCACACATATGAATAAAAGAATATGAACTCTAAATTTTATCAATAGACAAATGAATGAATAATATAATTGTAAAATTGAATAAAAATTTGTATAGACATGAAAATGAAAGTAATTAAATAACTAATCATGGATTTTGATTTCTTATTAACAAAAGAATTAATAATTAGATATATGCAATTGAAGAACTGAATTTATACAAAAGGAAATGCACAAATAAAATTCTACATATGTAAGAGAAAAACATGTAAATGAACTTTTAATTACAGATAAAATTCTAATATAACTTCTAATGATATTCAGTTGAATTACAAAGGTATATGAAGCAAAAATTACTTTCTATAGATGAATTAGAATCTGATGCTAACAAAATTTGAAATGCAGAGAATGATACATAATATGTGGTTGTTTGAGTTTGAGCATCATACCTGCACTTATCTTTTGAAGGAACTTGGTATTTCATCATGTCTTTTCATTTTGTTTCTTCAAACCAAGTCTCCTTTCTTTTTCTTCTTCTTTAGGAGTTTATTTTCTCCTTTCTTAGATTTTCTGTACTCAAGTTAGGTTAAATAATAATGTAAGTAGTGTGTGAGTGCCAAGTGTTTTTGTCTCTTATTAATTTATCTTTGGCTTGTCTAAGGTTTCTCATATTAGTTCATAAGCCAAGACATCCTTACAAACAGTGGGACATAGAGCATATAGTGAGTTTTCAACATTTTCAGATTTGCTTTCATTTCATCCTTGCTTATGCCAATATGGAAAATTTTCATAGATGAAAATTATGTGGCCATAAGTGATGTTTCCAATCTCCTTTTCCATTATAACCAATTTATTTTATCAAAAGTTTGGAAGATGGGAGATGGACTATTCTTTGAAGAACATAGAGGATGAAAATGTTGGGTAAGCCAAACAGATCACTAGAATTGTTTATCTAGCCCACTCTAATACCAGTTGTAGAGTCCCATAGGATGGCTTAACCTTAGAGGGGAGGGGTGAATTGGATAAATAAAAATCCATTGCTTAACCCCTATTGGATCATTTCTCTCTTTTCGTGCTTATGTGTGGTGTGGTGTAAGATGAATAATAGAATAGTAAAGTGTAGAGAAATAAAGCAAACACACACACACACACACATACACAGACAAGATGATTTTTATAGTGGTTCAGGACCCCATCCTTACATCCACTCTTTTGAGGACACCAACTCATTGTGCCTTGAGTTATACTATACCCTATATAATAGAATACATAAGTGTCCTCAATACTTCTTTAGGATTCTAGCTCCAGGGGGCATAAGTAAGTGTCCCCGATGCTCTTCTGGTTTTACAAGCTCACTAGAAAACTCATTGGTTTCAAAGGTCACCAACAAACTTGATGGTTTTCTTGAGTTCACCAATAACTCATTACAATGTAGTTTTAATGAGCTTACTACAAACTTGTTTCAAAGATCATCAGCAAACTTGTTGGTTTTTGAGAGCTCACCAACAACTCTCTAGTTTTAATTTTACTAGAAAACTGACACTTTACAAAGTGTTACAATGATGTATAGGGGAAGATATGATCTCTCTCTCAGCTCTATGTAATACAAAAGATTGTCTCATCATGTAAAGATAATGGCCATAAGGATAAGCTATCACACCCCACTTTCCAAGGCACGACATTCATTTTTCCACTCTAATTTACCATGATTTGCACACTTTTAGGGTGGGGTGTTCTACCCAAAATTTGGCAGAGCCTAATCTGAATAGATGAGTTTTCCACTTGTACAACAATTTATAAAATGAATTAAAGCAATAACGTAATTCAGAAAAAAAAGCCAATGATGCAGCTTGCAAAATACACATCCATACATTTACTCGTCCATAGTTGCCCAAGATCGAAATGAATCATGATGGCAATACACCTAAGGGGACTTTAATTGATTTAACACAATCATAAATACTTTATTAGGACATGCCAATATTTCACTTTTACATCATTAGGATCTTTTGAATAACATATACAATCATAATTCCACAATTACAAATAAAATTTACAATTCCTTCTTATTATACATGATTTAAGATCATTTGAATACAAGGATTCAACATTTAAATTTCCATACACAAAATAATTTCCCACTGAAATAATACAATATTCTAGCACAATGTATATTTGCTTCTCAAATAAATTACTCTTCTATGTTTTTTGTCATCGTAATCTTCCATGGCTTCATAGCCAACTAAAAAAACAAATAGGGGTGAGTCTAAACAGACTCAGTAAATAAACTATATAACAAACTATAATCAATAACAGGGATCCATCATGTATCCCTTATTACATTCCATACATAAAAGTTCAATGCATAAAACCAAACATGAAAATAAGGAACCATAAAGCCTCCCATTTCTTTAACAAACGAATATGTAGTCATCTCAACATAACTCATCCAAACATACACCTTAGAATCCTCAAAATTCCAATGCATATAGTCAAATTCTGGGATATTCACAATCCTTAACATAACAAAGCATCAAATAATGCAAGGGATAATCTATCCCTTCAATCAAGCATACATTACATTTCACTTTGATGGGATGTCCAACATCCCCCTTCATTCTTACAAATTCCTATGCAAAATAGGGAATAATTTCTATCCCTTCGTTCTATTCATACATTCACATATCATAACATTAACTTAGGAGATAACGATTATCTCCATTTGATCAAATAAACATACATATATAGTCTACTTACCTTACTGACAAATCATCTCCATAATGCCACAAGCTTCACAGCTTCCCAACCATATTCAACTTGTCCTATACATACAAATAAGCCATTTATTTACAAAGGCAACTTTGCAAAATTCACATCAAATAAATAAAGTACAATTTCTAAATACTATGGTCAATCCATTAACATGCTGCAACCATATTCATTTTGTACATGACATGATCCATATGTATTCAACATGATTCATAGTTAAACATCTTTAAAATAATCCAATAAAGTCTTTAATCAAACTAATTTATGGCTTACATAGTCCATACATAATTTCCCCAATTAACCTGAACTAGTTCATAGTCTATTATCAATTTTTACATGTCCAAATCACCCTATATAAATCTCCAAAGCATCATAACTTATAAATTACACATACCTCCCATGATTTATACAATAATCCATGTCAAATTCCTTGCAAAATCACTGTTCATGAAGAACATGAAACCCTAATATGCCAAAATTTATGATTTCCAAACCCAATTCACTCTCAGTACTTTATTACGCATGTATTAAATGTTTTTCCCAAGATTCAGCAATATAAATTTATAATTTTCACCAAAAATATGTTATTTACAAAAACCCTAGTGATGGTTCAAATTATAATACCTCACAAGTGCATTATTGTATAGCAGCATAGTGTGCGTGAGCAAGGGTTGATCCCATAGAGAATGGCAAATTGATTTAATTAAATTGAGTTACTAACTAAAACTAACTTTAAAAAGATGGATTGTTGATTTGAACTAATAAGAATAATAAACTAAAGAGATAATAAAAAATCTAGAGCTATAAAATAATTTAGGATTAATCTCAAGTGGTAAAGGTCTAGGTTTCAGATTTCACCACTTAATGACTCCCCTTGTTGTTTGGATATTAGATTCAAAGCTTGATTGGGTTCATTCTTTCTATGATATGATTATTACCATTGGGTGTGTGGGTTTAAATCAAGTGCTTTCACTTGTTCCAATTACCTATGGCGTGTAGCATAATTGAAGTGAAAACCCATTAGGATCAAGAACTATGAACCAAGTAGAATGGTTGTGCGTTAGGTGTATGACTTAACCTTCTACTTTTCTCATTCAAGGAAGCTCATGGTTGTGCCTTAGGTGTGTGCCTTAACCATGCATAGACAATCAATAAGACTTATGAAACTGGTGATTAAGCAATCATAAAAATCAAAAGATTGGAATAAAACCCATGAATAAAAATATAGAATTGCATTAAATAATCAATAATCCAAATAATAATGTTCATCAAAAAGGGTTACATCTTCACCCTAGAAAGATAGAATTAGTTCATGAAGAAAATAAAAGATACTTCATGAAGAACATCATACTGCAATTAGCCTTGTAGAATCCCTTTTGCTCTTCTCGAATCTCATTCTTTGCTCCTCCAAAAATCCTTTGAGTAACCTCCAAGAAAAACCCTCAACTCCCCTCTCTAGGACTCCCAAATTCTACTAAAAACAGACTTAAAAATGTAACTTTTCCTCATAACAAAATAATATTAAAAAATTAATTAATCTATGGTTTGATCAGCCATTGGCGACGGCAGTGCCAGCATGCTGATCATCCTGCCTCCTTGTTACTTCAACTCCTTTCCTTTGCTACTTCATTTGCCTTCCGTCACTACTTTGTTGCTCCATATTTGCTTGCTTTCTCTCCTTTTCTCCACTCTTCCAATAACCTAAACACACAATAAAAACATGTAAAATTGGCATCAAACTACTTAAACATTGCATGGAATTAAGCCTGAAAAAACTAAAATTCACTCATCAAATACCACCAAACTTAAATCCTTGCTTGTCCTCAAGCAAAATCAGCAACTAGACTAGGGAAACAATTAAAATAACCTCTCTCTCAAATAATCAAACACATGCTAAACAAATTACCCATGCAGATATAATTCATAATTTAGTCAAAACACTTGCAACATAATTACATGAAACTCATACTTCATCAATCCTATCATGAAGTGAAAATTCTAGATGTGTGTGCTATGTCACTCTTTTGCTCCATGCATACTTGTCAACTTACAATATGTGAACTAACGATTCTAATGATTTTCATAAGATAAATCATAAGCTTGCTTTTCATAATCCCTCTTCACTAATGTAGACAACTCTTATTCACTTGGATCAATAGGTCTTAGCTAAGCTTGTAATGGGGCCTTTGGTTTAGCTAACAAAGAAAGGAAGCAAAGATTAAGAAAATAAGAGACCTAATAAACTTGCATAAGATTGTTCACTCTCTTAACTTTTTTTGGGATTCTCTATATTTTTCCTTAATTCTGTGCTCTATTACTATCACACCCCCAAACTTATTTTCTTTTTAATTCCTGGAATGTGATCCCCACATTCAAAATATAATTTTTTACTTCACTTATTTTTCTTTTGTCCCTTATTTTCTTTCTCTATCATGGTATACTCAAATTTTCACACCTTTTGCTTCATTCTTACCTATCAATAACCATAAGCATAAAATATATCTCTTAATAGGTACACATGGTTTTCCAGATGAAATAGGTTTGGATAATGAGGCTAAAGAAAGAAAATTTGAATGGTGGTTTTTCACATGCCTTGCACATGCCATTCTTTCATAAAGTTCAATGGGGACACTAGTGACATGAGTGTACTAGGTTAGCTTGAAAGGCTCAAACTGATCGAAGAATGCCTAAATCACTGCCAAGTAAACATGTTGTCTAGGATTTCGCCTTCTAACATGCTTGTTGCAATCAAAATGATTCAATGAATTCACAATACGTTTAGCTAATTTGCATACACTTGCATGATTATGACATTATGTGCATGAAAAATTTTCATAGTCATGAGGAAGGAAGAATTTTGTATAAGAATCAATAGATCATAAGGAATGACTATCCTTCTTCCTAAATTACATGCAATGGTAATCAAAAACTAAGCATGCTAGTGATTAACAAGAGAGAAATATCCTAATTAATTTCAACACATTGGCACTAAATTGCTTTTGGAGGCAAATCCTGATAGCCATAATGTAAATCTCACAACAACTAACTCAACAGACTCAAATACTCCCCTACACTTGAATTAAATAGTGTCCTCAATGTGAAAATAAAACATAAGAATTGAGGACTTCCCTGAAATTGTCAGATCACTCATCAACAGAAGCATCTGGCATTATATCATTTGCAAAACATGATTAAGTTCATTTCACAAGCCCCCAAACTTCACACGACTCTAAGCATAGACATCCACACACATTAGGGCTCAATTACCACCTTGAATATCAACACAACTTTGCTCAAGTAATTTATCAAATACGTCATAAGCAACATGAGAACCACCTTCTCATCACAAAAACCCATCTCCTTCATTTGGAAATAACAATATAAGAATAAGAAGAATATATTAAACCAAAAAGGATTGGATTTCACCATGGATTCTTCATGCTGCAAGTGTTTTTTAGAACCTAACTTGGAAAGATGGCTTGGATAAAAAGAAGTGGATGCGAATTGAGGGAGTAAGAGAGAGAAAGAAGAAGAACGATGCACTTGGGAGAATTACAGAGCAAAGAGGGTTGTGGAATGGAGGGATTTGAAGTGGGGAAGAAAGGTATGGAGTGTGGAGAAGAAAGAGGGAAAGTGGGGTTTTGAGTGTAGAGAGAAGGGAGGTGAGCGGCGGGCCACAAATGGGAGGTGAAGAAGGGTCGGCGCTATTCGTTGCCTACTATGGCATCCCCTCTCTTCTTGCCCCTTATGATGATATTTGGCCTTGACACTTCATGTGCTTTGTTCCCCTTCTTCAAGACTTTATTGAATTACTTTGTTTTACTTAACAACTCTAGCATTTACATCATGTGATCTCTACTTTAAATTCTCACTATTTTTGCTTCCAATTCACTTGCATCAAGTTTTTTAACCTGTCATTAATTATAGGGAACAAATTATTCATTACAAATTTTCAAAATATAACTTAAGCAAATTACTCTAATGCGAATCTATTAGCTAAAGCAACAAATTAACTCTTCCTAATAACTCAAATTAACTGAAAGAAAAAGAAAAACTCAAAAGCTTGGGTTGCCTCCCAAAAGGCGCTTTATTTAACAAGACGACCTCCCTTTTCCATTGATTTTCAAGATTATAGATTTCATTCAATGGCAATTGCAAGCCATTTCTGACATATTGCTTCACTTGGTGCCCAATTGACTTTGAAAGTGCTACCATCTTTTAGATTCTTTAGCTCAATAGCTCCATAAGGAAACACCTAATTGACTAAGAATGGACCAACCAGTGAGATTGCAGTTTTCCTGGAAACAAATGCAAACATGAGTTATAAAGTAGAACTTCCATTCTAGGCTCAATGTACCGCTTACAAATGAATTCATCATGAAGTTTCTTCATCTGATCCTTGTAAATCTTTGCATTCTCGTATGCACCATTTCTCAGTTCTTCCAATTCATTAAGCTACAATTCCCTCTACTCTCTTGCCTTTTGCAAATCAAAGTTTAGATTTTTGATTGCCCAATATGCTTTGTGCTCCAACTCAACTAGTAAGTGGCAAGCTTTCCCAAAAACAAGTCTATAGGGACTCATTCGGATTGGGGTTTTGAAGGTGGTCCTGTAAGCACACAATGCATCATTTAACTTCATCGCCTAATCCTTTCTCGTAGTGTTTACTGTCTTTTCTAAAATTTTCTTAATTTGCCAATTATTAACCTCAACTTGGCCTGATGTTTGAGGATGATAAGGAGTTACAACTTAATGTGTAATGTTGTACTTTCTAAGTAGAGCTGTACAAACCTTATTGCAAAAGTGAGTTCCCCTATCACTAATGATGGCCCTTGGAGTGCCAAACCTGGAAAAAATCCTGTCTTTCAAAAATCTTAGCACAATGTCAGCATCATTAGTTTTAGTGGTAATCGCTTCAATCCATTTAGAAACATAATCCATAGTAAGCAAGATTTATAGGTTACCATTCAATGGGGGAAATGGTCCCATAAAATCAATCCCCCATACATCGAATAATTCAACCACTAAATTACCTGTTAGTGGCATCTCATCACACTTTCTGATATTCCTTATTTGCTGACACCTATCACACATCACACAGATGGCATGAGCATCCTTAAAGATAGTTGGCTAATAGAAACCAGACAAAAAAATCTTTAGAGCGGTTTTCTTCCCTCCAAAATGCCCTCCTCAGCTGAATGTATGGCAATGTCTCAGTATACTTTGCTGCTTCTCTTCTAGCACACAATGTCTGATAATTTGGTCTGGACATAGTTTGAAAAGGACTGGATCTTCCCAAAAATAATGCCTTGCCATAGACACTGACTTCTTCTGTCCCTACAAATTCAACAAAGGATTAAAGATTCCTTTAACCAAGTGATTCATAATATCAGCATACTAAGGTTCACTTCCCTTCATAGAAAACAACTATTCATCAAAAAAGATCTCATTAATGAGAATGTTCTCTTTGCCTCTCTCTTAATCAAAATTAGTCCCTTCCACCAACCTAGACAAGTGATCTGCTACAACATTTTCACAACCTTTCTTATCCTTGATTGTTAAGTCAAACTCTTACAACAATAGGATCCACCTGATCAACCTCGGCTTGGCATCCTTCTTTGTAAGCAAGTATCTCAATGCAACATGATCATAATAGACAATTACCTTTGAGCTAATCAAATAAGAACAAAATTTTTTCAAAGCAGACACAATTCCAAGTAATTCTATAGTGGTGGAATAGTATAATTGTGCTTCATTCAAAGTTCTACTTGCATAATGAATCATATGGGGTAATTTATCTACTCTTTGTCCTAAAACAACTCCTTCAGCAAAATCTGATGCATCACACATGAGTTCAAAAGGAATGAAATAATTAGGCACTACTAAAATTGGAGCTAACATTAATTTTTCTTTTAAGGTATTGAAAGCAACAAGACATTCCTCATCAAACAAAAGGTTACATCCTTAGCTAATAAGTTACAGAGTGGTCTAGAAATTTTTGAGAAATCCTTTATAAAGCATCTGTAAAATCCTGCATGGCCAAGAAAACTCCTAAGTCCCTTAACTAAATTTTGGGGAGGTAGTTTGGCAATTAATTCAATTTTTGCCTTGTCCACTTCAATGCCTTTACTAAAAACAATGTGGCCCAACACGATTCCATGTTTGACTAAGAAATGAAACTTCTCCCAACTCAATGTCAAATTCATCTCAATGCATCTTTTAAGTATCAATCTCAAGTTATTAAGGCAGTCATCAAATGAATCTCGAAAAACAGAAAAACCATTCATAAACACCTTAATGAACCTTTCAATCTCGTCAAAAAAAATGGACACCATACACCTTTGAAAGATTGCAGGGACATTGCATAAACCAAAAGGCATCCTTCGATAGGCAAATGTACCAAATGGGCAAGTGAAAGTAGTCTTTTCCTGGTCTTCTGGAGAAATAGGAACCTGATTGTAACCTGAAAAACCATCCAGAAAATAATAGTAAGCATGACTTGCTAATCTTTCAAGCATTTGATCAATGAAAGGGAGAGAAAATTGGTCCTTTCTTGTGGCTACATTGAGCTTCCTATAATCAATGCACATTCGCCACCCTGTATTCATTCTCATGGGCACCAATTCATCATTGTTATTCTTAACAATAGAGAGACTAGATTTCTTTGGCACAACATGTACTGGATGTACCCATTTGCTTTCAGAGATTGGACTTGCATCTAATAGTTTGATAACCTCAGCTCTAACAACCTCCTTCATGTGTGGGTTCAATCTCCTTTGCGCATCTCTAAAAGGCTTTGTATCCTCTTCTAGAAGTATTTTATGCATGCACATATTGGAGCTAATTCCCTTGATGTCTGCCAAGGTCTAACGTATAGCCTCCTTGTGCTCTCTCAATACAGTCAATAACCTACATTCCTCATCCATAGACAAGTCAGAAGCAATTATAATTGGAAAAGTATTATTTTTACCAAGAAACGCTTATGTCAAACTCTTAGGAAATTGCTTCAAATCTAATGGCGGTGGTGTAACTTTTGCATGTTCCACTTCTGGGCTAGCTTGTTTAAGCTCTGCTTGGGGTGTTTCCTCAACTTCTACTTACTTTGCACTGTCAAGTGTTTCCTTCAACTGCATTACTTCTTTATCTTCCACCAATCCATCCATAGTGAGTACCGATTCCAATTTATCATTTGCTTCTTGTTGCATAAAGTAGACAGAACAAGTGAGTCTAAATCATCAACTTCAAGATAGCCACTAGGATCAGATAGCAGTGAAAGAGAATTGTAAACAAAAAATTCCATTGTCTCATCTAAGACAGTCATTTTCAACTTTCCATTTTATACATCAATGATTATCTTAGTTGTAGCATGAATGGGCATCCTAGAATAATGAGTACTTCTTTCTCTGGAATTATTTACCTTTTCATATCAAACACCACAAAATCAACTGGAATAATCAATTTATCTATCTGCACAAGAATATCCTCTACAATGCCTCTAGGATATTTTACTGATCTGTCTGCAAGCTAAAGAGACATTGTAGTGGGTTTCAATTCTCCCAAACTAAGTTGTAAATAAACAGAATAAGGCATCAAATTTATGCTTGCTCTTAGATCTAGCATTGATTTCACCTTATTTGTTCCTTCAATAGTAATTAAGATATTTAAACTACTTAGATCCTTTAATTTTAGGGGCAGATTTATTTGCAACACTGCATTGGTTGCTTCTGAAAAAATTACTTTCTCATGAGGCTCATAATTATGCTTCCTTGCACTTAGTTTCTTAAAACATTTAGCATAAGCAGGCATATCAAGTAAAGGCAAGTTTATGTTCACTTTAGAAAGAATCTCATAAATATTAGAAAATAACTTATCAAATTTGCTTTGCTTCAACCTTCTTGAAAAAGGAACTGAAGGATCATAAGGTGGAGGTGCTTTGTAGTTTACTGGTGGGTCGACTATTGGAAACACTGCCTTTCTTGATTGCACATCTTCCCTCTTTATCTCTTCCTTGTCATTTCCTATAGATAAAAGTGAATCATCAGTTTCTTTGTAAACTTTATTGTCAATTACCTTTCTACTTCTCAG
>JAYJMB010053272.1:0-28479 GCA_036873735.1 Pouteria campechiana
CTCCAATTGACTCCTAAATCAAAATATGAGAATAATGAGTATATTTAGGAATCAAATAGGTGCAAAAGATGAAGTATATGAGAATAAAATATGACATTTTGCATTCTCATCAGGTAATCCCCTGTTCTGTGACTCTTAGTCTTTCTGTATTTACTTTACTTTTATTGCATATTTGGGATCATCATGTTAGGATACTTTATACTCAAATTAATGTAGTCAATCTTCTCCCTTTCTGGTATCAGAGCCTTGTTAATTTGTGTATAATAGAAAGGAACATAAACAATAGCATCTATTAAAAGGCTTATGTGTAGCTAGGTTGTCAGACTGAGGTTATTAAGGCCCTGGAATAAACCATAAGTACCAATTAGGTAAATCTCGAGGCTGTGTTCCTCGTGGCAGGGCTTGGGCCTGTAGTGAGTGGTGGAGGTGGGCTCTACCTTAATTTGGTGCGAGTTAGTAGCAGCACATATGTTGCGAAAGTGTGGAGGGATTCATGGCTTAGGGAAACCATAAAGGGATTCTTGATCTGTTTCTGGATAGCTTAAGGATTTCAGCTCAAATGTTTTATTTTAGGGAGAAAAGATCTTTCTTCATAAAAGTTATTTCTTCCTTTAAATCATTGATTTATTTTTCTAGATCTTAGGTCGTTATTTCTTTTGATTTTAATTTATATAAAGGTTTTAATATGTCTTTTAGATCATACTTATTAGTTAATTTTGGTAATTTTGATTCAGAGGATGAAGATTTTAACATTGGTGTTATTTTATTGAAGTAAGATAACTTAAGATTGGGATCTTCAATTTCTAACACAAAGTCAGGAAGATCTTGTTGATCTTTGGTTATCATACAGACATGATATGAAGACTCTGATGATTCATCATCAAATTCGATTGGATTAATTTCTCTTTTAAAGTCTGTTGATTCAGGTTATGAAGTAGAAGACTCTGAATCTGTTTCAATTAAGATTTTCATTAATTAAAATTTTTATGATTCTTCAATATCATTATTAATGATTTGAATTTGGTTTTTTTTTTTTAAGTTTTTCTTTTTACTTGAAGTTTTCTGGGCATTTATTTGAATAATGTCCATGCTTACCACATTTGAAGCATGTAGTGGTTGATTTCTTATATTTTTTATATGATTTGAATGGTTTTTTGGTGATATTATATTTCTTATGATATTTTTATATTTATTGAATTCTTTATGGAATTGTCTTTAAGATGATTTATGTTTATGCTTTTTATGTTTTGATGTAGAACATTCAAAACCAAATTGTTCACAAAATAATCCAATTTAATATTTGGAATATTTGGATTCTATTTTTACTTGTTCTTTTTGTTTTAAATTATTATAGAAAGTTAATCCTATGTCATTGGCTGTAGAGATTAAGTCTCCATATGTTAGATTATCATAGGGGATTAATTGTTGATTTTGATTTTTGATTCTTTCCTGTACTTTGGTTGCAAAGTAAGGAGCGAGATTGGGATGAATTTTTCTTTCCAATAAGTTTGATTACAGTTAGATATCTGCATCACATGAGATAAAAATGTATCTTTGTAAGAGTGGAATTCTAACAGTCATCGACATTTAAGATTTTGTAAGATTTTTGAGTTATTTTCTTCAAGTTTATTAGTTGGTCCAATAAAATATTTAGTAATTGTAAGGATTAAGGTGGCAACAGCATCTTGTTGTGGTTTACCATTTTCATCTAAGATTAGTTTTACTTTAGAGATTTTTTATAACAATTTAAAATATTTGATTTTTGTTCGTCAGTGAGTTGGTTATCCCACTAGCCTTTGAGAGTGCCAATGAAATCCAATGATAAGAAGATTGATTAGTTTATGATCAATATAATTTGCTCTAGCTGAGTAGGTAGTATTGACCATTGTGATTTCTTGTAACATATTGATGATTTGTTTTTCATTTTTACCGTCTATGTTCCATTTAGAGATAGTATTTCCATTATATTGAGATTGTAAGAATTACTTTCTTTCTTCATGATGAAGATCAGGGACTGAATGCCTTGGATAATAAGGTTTCAGTCCATATTTATGTTGAGGTTGTTGTTTGAAAGATAATTTATTTATCATATTAGATTGTTTAGATGAAACTGTAGCTGTAGATTCACCTGATGATGATGAATTCTATTGGGATAGGACATGGATAGTTTGATTTGTTTTTAGTTGAGCTACTGGGGTACTACTCCCTTCTCCTAGTTGAAGGTTTTTTCGACCAATTCTTGAGGTTTGGGGTGTGGATTGATTTTCAGTCCGTTGTTTTATTTCTTGTTCTTTTTGTTGTAATTTTTTATGAATATTTTTTTAGATTTCATGGGGTTTAAAGATTGGTTTGTCTATTTTCATTTTTATAGGTTCCTTTGTAGTAGGTGTTTTTGTATTATCTTTATTTAAATGTTTGGTAATGGTTGTTAATGTTTTGTTCATATAGTTGATTTGTTTATGGATTTTCCTAATGTCTTCTCCGGTAGAAGGAGTAGTAATATTTGGGCAATGTTTATATGGAGCACCAATCACTATTTTATCTTTTACTTTTATATCTATTTTATCTTCTAGAGGAAAATTTGATTTTTTAAGGATTTTATCTTTAGATTTACAAATAGGTTTTAAAGTTGGATTATGGAATTTTTTGAATCATTCAAAGAAACAGATTTGTCTTTGGTTGTGGTTCATCCATTCAAAATATTGATTTTTGATTTGTTGAGTTTCTGTTTCCTTGTATAGCTCAAAATAGGATTTTATTTTCTTTTTATTATGCTTGGCATAAAATTCTTGATTTAAGAATTTTTTTATTGATTGTAATTTTTTTATTAGATTCATCAATGGTGATTACATTTAGTGAATCTTTCACTTGGGAAGCTGTAGGAGACATTTTGAGAATGATCATCTGATTCATAGGACCGACATGAGATGGAATCTCACTCCATAACCTCGAACCATGAAGTCCTCCAACAGAGACTTGACTATGTTTTGGAATTGAACTAATAGATTGATTCTCATTATATGTTTGAGATGATGTTCCATCAATTTTAATTCCTTTTAATTTTTAAGGTTTATTTTCAAGAATTTCTAAAACTTCTGAAAGATCTTTCAGATGGTTCAGCAATAATGGTGTAGAGATTGAATTCTTTGAGGAATAATTTCAATGCCTCCTTCTTGATGTTGTATGATTGATTCCATTTGAGAATTTTGTATAAGTTTTGGAGTGGTTGCAGCAATTATTTTCCATGAGGGTGAAAGAGTAACTTCTGACCATTTAATTGTTTTTGGAATTTTTATTTTAGATTTGGTTGGATATATGTGAAATAGGATTGTTTCTCCTAGTTTTGATTGATAAAGGGCTCTTGAATCCAATACTATAGTCATTGCTATATAGTAAATTCTATAAACTAATGCAACAGGTATAGATCCTTGTTTCATATTACAATTGTATAATTGAAAGTTTAATGTTCATGCATCTAGTGCATTTAAATCATTGGCTCAGATTGTGAAGTTTGGGAAGCAGTCGAAATAGATTGGGCCATCATGAAGACCTGCTTTAATTATGCCTAAAAGAGAGGCATCAAAGTCTCTCTGTCTAGTATCTCATAGACATAAGAGAGTTGAGATATTGAGTCCTTCTCTAATTAAGGGATTAACCGCTATTTGTATTAATCTAAAGTGCAAGTAAGGGTATTTCTTTCTTTGTTCTTTTAATAAAGATTTTTAAATTAATTGCATGGTTGATTGGAGAGAAGAAAGAGAAATAATCTTTTGTTTTGTTTTGATTATGTAATTTGTTTTTAAATGGAAAGTTCCTTTTTAATTCCATATTTGATCATGAGAAATTTTAGGGATTTTCCAATTTTCAAGATCATTTGTAAGATTGTTAAGATTAAGGGTTTCACTATTGATTGTAGAAGATGCAAAGGATGAAATTGATGTACTGCTAAGTGTTCTTCTAACATTTTGGACTAAAGTTTCAATGTTCAATGACTCAGTATTTCCAAACTTACTTTAATTTGTATTACATTTAAGGTATCATTATGTTATTATAATTTTAATAATAGATAAATGTAGCAGTTTCCTTAATAATAAAAGAATTGTAACTTGCGAAGTAATATCGAAGAATATGAAAAGCAATATCTGATAAATTCATATGTATATTAGGACGGATTATAGATGAACTAAGGATTGATAACATTGAGTATAATAAAAGATTCATTTTCCCTACATTCTGGCCTAAACGCCTTCCATGGCAAAGCGGCACTAATCGGTACTTTTGGTCTAATCTAGGGCTTCAATAACCTCAGTATGATAATCTGGCAACACATATGCTTTTTAACAAATGTTATTGTTCATGTTCCTTTCTACTATACATAAATTAACAAGGGGATTCGTGGATGGTTTTTTGGTCCATTTCTGGAGTGCTTAAGCTTTTCAACTCAAATGGTATCAAGGGGATTCGTAGCTTAATACCTATTTCGACTACTTCCCAAACTTCACAATCTCAAAAATCTTACAAAATCTTAAATGCCAAAGACTGTCAGAATTCTGCTATTACAAAGCTACATTTGTATCTCATGTAATGCAAAGATCTAACTGTAATTAAACTTATTTGAAAGAAAAATTCATCCTCGATCTCCCTCCTTACTTTGCAACCAAAGTATAGGAAAGAATCAAAGATCAAAATCAAGGATTAATCCCCTATGATAATCTAACTTATGGAGACTTAATCTCTATAGTCAATGACATAGGATTAGTTTTCTTAATGATTTAAAATAAAAAGAATGAGCAAAAATAGAATCCAAATATTCAAATATCAAATTGGATCATTTTGTGAACAATTTCATTTTGAATATTCTACATCAAAACATAAAAAGCATAAATATAAATCATATAAAAGATAATTTCATAAAGAATTCAATAAATATAAAAATATCAATAGAAATATAATATCACCAAAAAACCATCCAAATCATATAAAAAATATAAGAACCACTGCATGCTTCAAATGTGGTAAACTTGAACATTATTCAAACAAATGCCCATAAAACTTCAATAAAAAGGAAAAACTTAAAAAGAAAATAAAACAAATTAAAATCAATGATAATGATATCAAAAAATAATTAAAAATTAATTAATGAAAATCTTAATTGAAATAGATTCAAAGTCTTCTACTTCACAAACTGAATCAGCAAACTCTTAAAGAGAAATCAATCCAATTGAATTTGATGATGAATCATCAGACTCTTCATATCATGTCTGTATAATAACCAAAGATCAACAAGATCTTCTTGACTTTGCATCAAAAATAGAAGATCCCAATCTTTAGTTATCTTACTTTAATAAAATAACACCAATGTTAAAATCTTCATACACTGAATCAAAATTACCAAAATTAAATAATAAGTATGATCTAAAAGGCATACTAAAACCTTTAAATAAATCAAAATAAAAAGAAATAAGAACCCAAGATCTTCAAAAACAAATCAATTATTTAAAGGAAGAAATATCTTCTATGAAGAAAGATCTTTTCTCCCTAAAACAAAACATTTGAGCTAAAATGCTTAAGCTGTCTAGAAACGGACCGAAAATCCCTTTAAGGTTTCCCTAAGCCACGAATCCCACCATGCTTTCGCAACTTATGTGATACTACTAACTCTCACCTAATTAAGGTAGGGACCACCTCCACCACTCATTATAGGCTTGAGCACTGCCACAAGGAACACAGCCTTGGGACTTACCTAATTGGTACTTTTGGTCTGATCCAGGGCCTCAATAACCTCAGTCTAACAACCTGGCTACACATATGCCTTTTAACAGATCTTATTGTTCATTTTCCTTTCTATTATGCATAGATTAACCAGGCTCTAATAATAGAAAAGGAGAAGATCGACTTACATTAATACAAAAAGACTAAGAGTCATAGAACATAGAAAAGGGGGATTACCCCATGATTGTCATTAGGAAAAATGAAATACAAGATAATACCTCAATTTAGTGAGGTGACTTGGTTCTCCAATGAAAATCAATTATATATACATATATATTCGTGGTTATTTTCCATTTTACCTACTTACTATGTTTGCATAGACTCACCCTGTTTTATTCATGCTTTTTAGTCAACAAGTCTGAAGATGGAGCCCAACATTGGGTTGCGGCTTAGGATCAGGATAGGCTATGATCTGTGTATTGGCATGATAATTTTGGATGCTAAATTTTGATATGTGATGCATGAGTTGTAAATTTAAAAAGTTTCAAATTTTATTTATATCGGGCATGTATAACATATTATTCTGACATATCATGATAGTGGAAATGTGTGAATGCATGTTAGTAATACCATTTGTCAACACAATGTGACTTATGATTCTGGGTAATGTGTGGGTGTAATTAGTGTGTAGCATGGATATTCTAGTATGTATGAGAGCAGATGGGTATGATTGAACAAACATGGAAACTAGGAATTTAGAGGAGACTGGTGTGCTGTCGTGGGCAACCAAATTTAGAACCTTACTCCAATTAAATTACCTGTAGTAGTGTGAATAAGGGTCGATCTCATGAGTAGTATCTAGTTTAGTTTTATGTAATGTGAACAAGAAAGGGGGGTGTTTTGAATATAACAAGAGCAATGTTGTGAAAGAAATCTATCAGAGAAGAAAACCTTTCTTCAAGCCAACATCCATTATTAGAATCATGTAACTGATCATTGATGCATTTATAAATCAATTCATACTTTAAATATTTACCATTAAAATTAATTTTCCTATCTCTCCTTCAACATAGTTAATTAGAAAATAATATTCTAATTAACCCTAACTACTAAATAATCCCAGACTAGCGCCAAAGGTTTAATCTAATAGCAGCCTTAAGTTTTGTACGTATTGGTGAAGCTAAACAACACAAGCACCAGCGATTGCATTTAATTTAGTCAAATATTCTCCCTTAGATTTAATAATTGCAACAAAAATAAATTATTAAACCCTAGTTGCTTCAGAAACTATAAGGATCAAATGATTATGGATTTGATATCTAATCTAGTAATAGATTCCAATGAATAATAAACTAGTAGGCCTCCTAGGAATTAAGCATAACAATCATAATCATGAACAACGAAGAACATTCAATACTTAAAGTATAAATTGAACAATTAAATCAAATTAAATCTCACAGTATATTGATTCTTAGGCTTCTATCTCCTTAAACTAAGAATTAAAGTTTATCCATGCAGGGCTATGAAGTCACAAAGAAAATAAAAATAAAAGAGAAAAGAAGAAGAAAATTCTCTGTTGAAAGCCGCCAAAAAGTCCTCTCCGAACCCTCGCAAGAAGAAGTGGCAAAAACCCTAGGAAACTACTAATTATAAAGAGTCAAAATATGCAAAATAGAAATTTTTATAGAATTCAAAAAATATTGGCCGGAGTTGGTTTGGGCACACCCAAATTGCTGCCCATTCTTGCTACTTTATGTGATTTGGGTGCTTGAGTGCCAATTTTATTGCCTACCAGACATGTGTCCATTGTTTTGACCATACATTCTTCATTTCAAATCAGAAATGGATGATTCTTTTTGAATGAATTAGATAGCTTTGATATCTACAACTTTGATGTTGAAAAACTTTCCTAAATCATCCTAAGTATGGTGAAATTGGTATACAAGTGATATCATATGTAATCTTCATCCGCTTAGTTATCCTTGATGTAGTCTTTATCTATCAAAATCCCAAACATAAAAGTTGTAGAAATTTATCTTATGTTTCCAGAAAATATTTAATCATATCAATCAGAGGTTGGATAAGAGATTTATGCCCAAAATACAGAGTAATGCTGAAATTGTCCAAATTCCTTCGATTGACTTCCTTTTGCACTTAACCACTCCAATTGTCTCCTAAATCAAAATATAAGAATAATGAGTGAATATAGGAGTTAAATAAGTATAAAAGATTAAGTATTAAAGGAATAAAATATGATATTTTGTATTTCCATCAAATTACCCCACACTTAACTCTTGCTCATCCTCGGGCGAAACTCAAATTCACTCCCCCAAAAGAACATTAAGGTTGCAATTATCATACACAAAGAATAACCTAAACTCTTCAAAACTCATAATATATCTTGAAAAAACTATTCTTACACAACCTATAATTATTTTGTAAGTATTTTCTCTTGGAAATGGGATAAACTAAATATATAGACCCTCATGGAAATAAGCCCTCTACTCTCATATAATTGAAGGGTATATGTTCACTTAAATTCATTCCAACGAAAATGATCTACCATTAGCTTGCATATCTTCTCATTTTCCATCACTAGGATCACATGCATATCATGAATCATAAGGACTTTTCATGGGTTATAATGGGGTTTAGGGTAAATGTGAGAAACATTTGGAGATGTAGCTCAAAAGCCATTGAAACTAGTGAAGCACAAATAAATCAACTCAAACTCAAATATATAAGACATGTACAATCACTTATTTTCTTTAGCATCTTTCACCTTTGAATATATGATATACAAAGAGACCCCTTCCCTTGGAATTTTGATATTTTCTTTTTTCTCACATTGACATTTTTTAAGAATAATAATATGTTCTATTTTACCAATTATAGTCATTCCACAAATTTTGATACCCCCACACTTAATTTCTTGTACACCCATACATAGCACAATGATGACCCATGCTCCACTAGATCTATGGTTTGGGTAAAGATATTTTTTTTCTAAGTTTTAAGCTTGTAATATAGGTTCACAAAAGAAGTCTATAAAGCTCAAAGGGGCTCAACAGGAGGAAAAATTAATCACAAGGTAGGCTATTTGGCTCATTTGTTCATATCAAAGAAGGCCTTAATCATATTTATGCATGCATGTATCAATGTGATCTCAAAGAGAATCAAGGCAAGTTCTAGAGAAACAAATCCATGGAATATTATCTCTCATGAAGAAAAAGAAAGAAACTGATGTGAATGTGTCAGTCTAAAGGCTCAAAATCTCAATAGCTTTTGTCTATGAAATTTAGTCATCACCATTCTCAAGAAAAATAACTAAATTGAGCAATCGCGAATTGAAAGATTACTTAATTAATCATATTATGAATTTATTCAAGTTTAATTGAATCTTGCTCATGACATACTCAACCTCAAATCATCAAAAACCACCAAAACAAAGGGTAAAACTAACTCTCTCTCAAAAAAAAAAAAATTTTCAAAAATAAAAGGAAAGTTGAAAAACAAAACACAAAGCACAACCTAACCCTAAATTTCCTCCCCCACACTTAAAACTAGCATTGTCCCTAATGCAAGGTCAAATGCAAAGAAGATGCAAAAATAACCATAATATAAATGCAGAAATAAGAAAAAGAAATATAAACTCCCCTTGGGTTGCCTCCCAAGCAGCGCTTTTATTTATAATCGTTAGCTTGAATCACTACATCTTTCTTCTATTTGGAGTAATTACAAACTGAAAATAATGAAGCATGCATGTAAATTGGTCAATTCCTTTAATATCTTTCATTATCCAATTGATATCCCTATTATGCTTCTTAAGACTATGCACAAGTTTCTCTTCTTGCAGTGCACTGAGTTTACTAGAGATGATCACTGGTAAGTTTTCTCCATTTTCAATGAACACATACTTGAGGTGATTCAGAAGAGACTTCAAATCTAGAATGGATGCCTGCAAAATAGATGGTAAAAGGCACTTGCTAGAAATTGGTAACTCAATGTAAGGATCATTACTTGATTTTGGTAACTTTGGAAAGTCATCCGATGCTACAATAGTTTCCTGCAAATCAATATTCAAAGGTAACACCTCATTCTCCTTTTCAAGATGTGTACTGATGGAAATTTCTAATTCATCTTTTCCATCAAGTTCAAAAACTTTCTGTACACAAGAATCAATTGCATCAATGAAGTAAATAGGATCATCATCATCAGGATATTTCATGGCATCATAAGTGCTAAATTTAATAATTTCACCATCAAATTCCATGATAAGTGTGTCACTATGAACTTCTATTTTAGTCTTGGATGTCTTTAGGAATGGTCTTCCTAATAGAATAGGAGTAGTTTGATTACCATTCTCCATATCTAGCACATAAAAATCAGTAGAGAAGATTAAATCATTGACTTTCATAAGAACATCCTCAACTACACTTTTCGGATATGCATTAGATCTATCAGCCAATTGAATTACAACACCAGTCTTATTCAAAGGTCCAAGCTTCAAAGAAGCATACAAAAAATATGGCATAACATTAATGGAATCTCCTAAATCTTACATAGGCTTTTCAAGTCTAGTGTTACCTATCATGCATGGGATAGTAAACATACCTGGATGTTTGTACTTTGTAGGGAGTTTTCTTTGAATGATTTCACAAACATTCTCCCCTACTCTCACCTTCTCATATCTCTAAAGTTTCTATTTCCTCTTTGTTGTACATATTTATTTCAGGAATTTAGCATAATGAGGTACTTGTTTAATGGCATCAAAAAGTGGAATATTTACCTCATACTTATGAAAGGTCTCAAATAGATCTTGATATTGCTTAATTTTTTTAGATATTACTAAAGCCTCAAGAAAAAGTAGTACTGGTTTATATTCAGAAAGAGGTGGAAACTTATGTTTGGCTACTTCATTGTCCTTAGGAAGGTCCTTTGTAACAATATCTTTCTTCTTTACTTTCGCCATTGGTGTAGGATTTGCTTTCGATGGAATCTTAACCTCCTTACCACTTCTCAAAACAATTGCACTAACATTCTCTCTTGGGTTCACCACTATTTGAGAATGTAATTTTTCTGAATTTTGTATCTCCAGCCGATTGATTGTTGTTGCAATCTGACTCATCTAATTCTCCAAAATTTGAATGCTAGCCTTTGTCTCCTATTGAAATTGCAAAGCGTTAGAGGTAAGAGACTTAATTATATCTTCTAAAGAAATACCGGCATTAGAAGTTTGTCCCTGTAGTTGTCTAGGTATGTACGGCTATTGATACTACTGAAAATTTGGGCAATTTTGAGTAAGAGGTTGATTTTCTTGTGGATTCCCATAGCTAAAATTAGGTGATCCCTCTATCCTGGGTTGTATGAGTTAGAATAAGGATCATACTTTCTTTGTGGTTGTCCAGAAAACCACCTATTGCATTCACTTGCTCAATAGGTTCTTCTTGAAAAGTTGGGCATGCATCAGTTGGATGTCCTACTATTGAATAAATTTTAGAAGCTTTTGCTATCTGCATATTTCCTACAACCAATTGATAAACAAGAAAATTTAGACCTACAATTTGTTATTTAAGGGAGGAAACACTTATGTCATTAACAGGTTTGGATAAAGAATCAAGCCTACTACTAAATTGTTGTGAGTTGGCTGCCATTTTTGCAATCAAATTCCTTGTAGCTTCAGGAGTTTTATCCACCAAAGGTTCTCCGCTAGCAGCATGAATCATGCTCCTTTCAGTGGCTAGAAGTCCTTCATAGAAATACTAGAGGAGTAACTACTCACTAATCTAATGATGGGGGCAACATGCACATAATTTATTGAAACGCTCTCAATATTCATAGAGGGTTCTCTACTATGCTGTCTCACACCACAAATTTCCTTCATAATGTTGGCCACCATTGAAGTTGAAAAATACTTCTCCAAAAACAACCTCTCCATCTTATTCCATGTTATGATGCTCCCAGATGGTAGATAGTAAGGCCAATCCTTAGCCAAATCCTTCAACGAGAATGGAAAGGCTTTCAATTTTATCTACTCTTCAGTCACCCCTGTTGGTTTCATACTTGTGCACACCAAGTGAAATTCCTTTAGATTCTTGTGGGGATCTTCACTTGCAAGACCATGAAAAGTGGGTAAAAGATATATTAGTCAAGATTTTAATTCCAAATTAACAGTAGCATCTAAAGTAGGAAATGTTATGAATAAGAGTTGTTGATCCAAATTAGGTGTGACAAGCTCTTTCAAAGTTCAGGTTCCAGCCATGATTTCCTCCTCTTCAGAATTCCTCTAAGCTTCACTCAATCTGTTCAAAGTTCTTTTAATTTCTGGTTCATATTGCAAATTACCTTGATTAGAAGATCAAGTTTCTATCATAAATAATCAAGAAAAATCTAACAAATCCTAAAAAAATAATTAAAAATAAAAATAAAATAGAAAAACGCACAAAAGCACAAAAATTAACTAGAATGCGTCCCTGGCAATGGTGCCAAAAATTTGGTGTGTTGTTGTAAGCAACCAAATATAGAACCTCACTACAATTAAATTACCTGTAGGGTCGATACCATGAGGAGATCTAGTTTGGTTCTATGCAATGTGAATAAGAAAGGGGGTATTTTGAATATAATAAGAGCAATATTGTGAAAGAAATCTATCAGAGAAGAAAACATTGATTCAGGTCAACTTCCACCATCAGAATCACTAATTGATCATTGATGCAATTATAAATCAATTCATACTTTAAATATTCACGATTGAAATTAATTTTCCTATCTCTCATTCAACATAGTTAATTAAAAAATAGCATTCTAATTAACCCTAACTACTAAATAACCATAGAGTGCTACAGGTTTAATCTAATAGCAGTCTTACGATTTGTAGAGATTGGTGAAGCTAAATAACGCAAGAACCAGTGGTTGCATTTAATTTAGTCAAATATTCTCCCTAAGATTTAATAATTGCAACAACAACAAATTATTAAACCCTAGTTGCTTCATAAATTAGAGGGATCAAATGATTATGGATTTGATATCTAATCTAGCAATAAATTACACTGAATAATAAACTAATAGGACTCCTAGCAATTAAGCATAACAATCATAATCATGAACAAAAAAGAACATTCAATACTCAAAGTATAAATTGAATAATTAAATCAAATTAGATCTTATAATATATTAATTATAAGGTTTTTATCTCCTTAAACCAAGAATAAAAGTTTAGACAGAGAAGGCCATGAAATCACAAAGAAAATAAAAATGAAAGAGAGAAGTAGAAGAAGACTCTTTGTTGAAAGCCACCAAAAAGTCCTCTCCAAACCCTAGTAAGAAGAAGTGGCAAAAACCCTAGAAAACTACTATTTATAAAGAGTCAAAATACCCAAAATAGCAATTTTCATAGAATTCAAAATATATTGGCCGAATCCTATGCTTGAGCACCAGTTTGGGCACTTGAGTGCCCAAATTGCTGGAGATTCTTACTACTCTATGTGATTCGGGTGCTTGAGTACTGGTTCTGCTGCTTGCCAGATATATGTCCACTGTTTTGACCATAAGTTCCTCATTTCAGGCTAGAATTGCATGATTCTTTTGTATTAGTTGTATAACTTTGATATATACAATTTTGTGTTGAAAAATTTTCCACAATCATCATTTAAGTATGGTAAACTTGGTACACAAGTGATACCATATGTAATTTTCAACTCCTTTTTGACATATTTTGATACCTTCTGTACTTAGTTTTCCTTGATGTAGTCTTTATCTCTCAAAACACAAAAAATAAAAAGTTGTACAAATTTTTCTTATGTTTCTAGAACATATTTAATCATTTCAATCAAAGGTCGGATGAGAGATGCCCAAAATACGGAGTGATGCTGAAATTGTCCAAAATCCTTCAATTGACTTCATTTTACACTTAACCACTCTAATTGTCTCCTAAATCAACATATAAGAATAATGAGTGCATATAGGAGTCAAATAAGTATAAAAGATTAATGGAGTAAAATACGATATTTTGTATTCACATCAGAGACTTTGTGTGAAGTTTCCTTTAAATTGTAATTTAGTAGTGCCCTAAGGGTGGGGTGTTACACTTGGCTTCTTGGATGGTAGTAACTTTAGGCATCTGATGCCTTGGAAGATATCTTAGAATGTTCTTTATTAGCTTGGGCTCTTCATATTTTCTTCTAAATTTTTTAGTATTACTATATATGATTTTGATAATAACAAAACTTGTATAAATATAAGATACATGTGTGCTTAAATCTCTAACAATCATATGCATAACTATGTTTTGATAAATGTTAATACATAATCATGAATATTTAATTAAGCAAGCATATTTCTTTTACTTAATGGTGCACCTAACCTTATTAATCATTTATTAATGTGTTAATTTGTTAAATCATATTTAGCACTACACTTTAATAAGAGATCATATTAAGTGCCTAAATGAAAATGAATAATGTCCTAGCTCCACAACATATGCAAATTACAAGGACAAATATATCTTGATTAAAATAACATTCAGAGCTAAGAATGTAGTAAGTGTAGAAAACTTCTAAGTGCAGGATCACAATTGTCTGCAACCAACTACGACAATTATCTACTATGTTCCAAAAGGGATCAAACTACTAAAGGTGTGGAAGAAGAAGAAGAAGAAGAAAGCAGAGGCTTTAAAGATAAGCAAAAAGAGAGGTTGCATTGTATAAGAGAAAACTTCCATAGACAAATGCAATGGAAGAAAACAAGGATTTGAAGATGCATTACAAAAAGCTTGGCTTGTCTGTTAAGCTTAAAGAGAAACTTCTAGAGATAAATGCATGATAGAAGTAGTTGAAGACAAAGTCATGGTTAAAGAACATAAAGTTGTTTGAGAAATTTGAACTATCTATATTGACCAGACAAAGTTTATCTGAGACAAAGTAAGAAGAAGTAATCTCATCAACACTTAGATAAATGAAGAAAGAAGGAATAGCAGCCCAGATAATCATGCACAAAGCAAAAACTTTGTCTATCTAACAAAGTTAGAAGAATAGATTTGTTTGAGGATAGAAAGGCAAAATGAACAAATAAAGGAGTGCAACTTCAGCTGAGCCAAGAAAGACAAATCAAGAATGAAGGAAGAAAGACGTTGCTGAAACAAACTCCTTCTACTTCTTACTTACTTCAGACAAAGTGGATGATGAAGTAGAAGTTGCATAGTGAGGATAGATGAAACTACACATATAAAGTAGCCGCTTGGACAAATGAACTTCAACAGACAAAGACAAATTCATTTGCAACTTACTATAGATAAACCTATACATGAAGTGCAAAGTAATTTGTCCAAGATAAATTAAAGTAGAGTTCATCTATCACTTACATGAGATGAATACTACACTTTATCTGTTTGAGCAAGACAAAGCAGAATTCGTCTGTCAACTCCAATAGACAAATGTGAAAAAAAAGCAGAACATCACACTTTGTCTATGCAGACAAAGGAGAGGTTATCTATTGACTAGTTCAACTTTGTCTATGTCATCCGAATTTTGTTTTCTATCTATAACAGACAAAACACAATTGCAAAGTATCGACTAACAGATAAATCTCATGGAGGAATTTGTATAGACAAAGCGATGTTTTTCTATTGATTAGTTCAACTTTGTCTGCACCATCCAAAGTTTGTTTGTTATTTACAATAGACAAATTCCACTCATGAAGGATCGACTGATAGATAAAGTAATGGGAGAATTCATTTGTAACTTATAACAGACAAATCTAGACATAGAGAGGCCATGACTTGTCAAAGGAAAACCGATTTATGTAACTTACATCTAAATAGCAATTTACATTTGTGCTTCTATTATGCAAACTTGTTTCAGTTATCATTTTCAGCAACAAGTAGTGCTGCAAGCTTTTAAGCTATGTCAAGTCAAAATGAGAAAAGACATTTTAACAACATCTTTTCTTCTGTTCTATAAAAGAAGGGCAATGTAGCAGCTCAAAACAAATCGGAAAGGCATGTACTTCAATAGAAGAAATCTCAACAGTCTTATTCATTCATTGCTGCTCTTATTTCTGCATTCAATGGAATCCATCTTCTCCAACAATCAAAATTATGAGGAAGCTATTTAAGGAGAAAAGGGAAATGATTCAAGTGGTGAAGGAATACTTTACAAGTGAGCTTAATCTTATACAAAACCTCCCACCCATGGACAAGAGCTTAAATCATCATCTATCTTTCATGAGCTTAAACTACATATTTATGTCCATTAGTTTACATTATGGAAGGATCTTTGTATTACATAGAGCTGGAAATAGATCAAATCTTCCTCTGTGCTTGAGAGAAATACTATGTAAAAGTGTATATGTTTTCTAGTAAACTTGAAACTAGAGAGTTGTTGGTGATCTCTACAAAACCAACAAGTTTGTTGGTGATCTTCAAAACTAGTTAGTTTCATTATGAGCTCGTGAAACCAAAAGAGTGTTGGGAGCACTATTTTTATGCACCCTGGAGCTGGAATCTAGAAAAGAATTATTAGGAACACTATTTATGCTCCTTGAAGCTGGAATCCGGAAGAGTGCTAGGAGCACATTTATATTTCCATTATATGGGATATAGTGGAACCCAAGGCACAATGAGTGTGTGTTCTTAGAAGAGTGAATGTAAAGATGAAGTTCCCAAACCACTATAAAAATCATGTTGTTTGTGTGTGCATTTGTTTATTTGTTTTATTCTTCATGCACTTTATTGTTTTATTATTTATCTTACAGTGCACCATACATAATCACGAGAAGAAGAAAATATTTCAATAGGGGTTAAGCAATGAATTTTTACATACCCAATTCACTCCTTCCCTCTTGGGTTAAGTCATACTATGGAACTTTACAAATTATTCAGCCCATTTTTGATCTTGTGAAATCTTCCAAACATTTTAGAGATTGTTTATGATTCCTTCATGATGAAGGATTCATATTCGTGCACTAGAAGGTTCATTTTAGTTTCTTTTACTTGATTAGTACCTTCATGTACTACTTGTAATTTATCATAGATTTTCTTAGCAGATTCATAGGGGAATATCTTTTTGAAATCAAAGGGGAAAAGCATATAATAGAGGTAATTCTTTGACTTTGCATCTCGTTCTACTATTTGGATGTCCTTAGCAGTATATTTATCTTTGGTGTTTAGGACAAACTTTCCATTTTTGATGGTAAGCCACAATTGGTAATTTGTGGCAATCATAAAATTTTGCATCCTAATTTTTTGGTTTCCATAATTTGATCCATCAAAGAAAGGGAGTTTGGATGTGGATTGTCCCTTTGCTGATGTATTGTGGAAATAACTAGCAATTATGGGATCATTTCATAGGTTATATAGCTTGGTCTTTAAGGATAACAAGTGAAGCCTTCTCTAATACCAATTATTGATCCCTTGCTTAAGGTAGTTTAAGAAGATGGGTGAATTGAGCTTCTCAAAAATTCTAACCAAGATTAAAACTTTATGCAAACAGATGATTCAAATTAAACAAGCACTAAAGATAGTTTGTTTTATAATGGTTCGGCCCAAGTTGGGTTCCTACTCTAGTTCTCTAAGTTAGTTACTCTTACTGCACTCAAGTTCCACAAACATAGGTTTGAAACCATCATAAGTTGGTTTTCAGAGCTCACTAACCAACTCTTACACTTACAGCAAGTCTTTCCTACTTGCCAAAATCAAAGTAAACAAATAGCAAGCCTCTTGCTTGCAATAGCAGAAAAATAATAATAAATTTATACAGATTAATGCTTCTTACTTAAGCTATTTATGCACACAAGTAATCAAAAACAATAAATGATATATCAATTAAGAGTAAGGAATTCACACTCTTTGAGAATAATTGATTGAGCTTTGAATGTTGTTTCAGAGTTGTGCACATATGGAGTTAAAAACTTGGAAGAAAATTTTGATTTATCCTGTAAATGCTCTTTAATTCACTCAATTACTCTTCTAGTGATTTGAATCCCTAGTTTATACTCTTGGAAAGCATTTAGCTATTAATTATTATTTCTTCTAACTTTTTGACAATTTTAGATTGCCTCTTCAATACTTAACACAATCTACCTTGCGAGAGCGCTTCAAACCCTCTGAAGTTGAACTTCAAACCTTTTTAAGGTCGGGTGCTTTATTAGTTACCATTGTTGCATTAAATTTTAGAGCTTTGAAGTTCTCTTTTGAACCTTCAGAACCTTGAGTCAATTTGAACTTTGTTCCAGCGATGAACTTCAAACCATCTAAAGGTTGTCTCTCAAGATCTGAAGTTCCTTTTGGTGACTGACACTTCCAACGGCTATATTTTGACCTTTGAAGCTAGTGTTTAACATCTAAAGCTTCCTTCTAATGGTCTCCTTACTTCTAAACTAAGTTTTAATTGATCCTTTCAACCTCTGAAGCATGGAATTCTTCCTCTAAACTATCACACTCCACCTAGGGGCCTATGCATTTTACTATTACCCTGCAATTTTCCCATTTTATGGGAAATATTCTGCCTAAAATCCTGCAGAGTCTACTCAAAAATAAATGTATTTAAACCTATGTAATTATTATTCATATATAAAAATGGTATTTAACAACTATAAAATAATAACATAAAAATTAAACTAGCCTAACTTACCCAGAGCTACACAGAACTTGAGTTGCCCTGTGATGGTAATAAACAAAATTGGAATATTTTACATCCATCCACAAGATCATTATGACATGCCAATATGTTTCATTATACAAAAATTGAAAATTTTTTAAATACAGTTATATACAAATACATAATGAAAATACAATCCCAGTTTATCATATTAAGACTCATGATGTCTTCAGCTTGGCTCATAAATACTAACATGTAGTTGGCTCCATTACTTGACCTACCAACTAAAAAATATGATAAGAAGGCATGAGTTTGAGCAAACTCAATAAGTAGGCAAAAGAATAATTAATAATCAGCTAAAATAAAATATGTTTGAATCCATAACATGTATAACTCCATAATTTATTAATTTCATATAGGTAGAATAATATCTCATTGTTCATGTCATCATAATACATACCATTCCTTCATTCCATTCATAATATAATATAATCACTTTACTCATTATATAGAAATAAGGGATACTCTCTATCCCCAACCCTTCACATTGTAACAAAATAATATCTTTCAAAATATGTAGTTAAGGGATATTTATTTTCCCTACAATTCACATATTCACACAATAAACAAACATCCGTACTAACATGGTGCCTATATTCAGGGGATACTCATGATCCCATCAATTCATATATGATACGTGAATTTCATTCACTTACATTATATATGTTCGAGCTTAGTTATTTGTAAATCCTTTTTACTTTTAGATTTATTTCATATCTATTTGTTGAATTTTTTAGGTGTTTGGAAGATTGGAAAGGAAGAAAAAATGAAAGGAAAAAATGGAGCTTAAAGAGTGGAAAAGAAGAAAACTATGAAGGAGCAACAAAACATAGCATACAAGAGATAACCTAACTGGGCACCGTTGGCCTCCACCTGGCACCGCTAGCTCTAGGATCCATCATAACCACCTTGAGGCTAGCCAGGCCAGCGTCGCAGTGCCCAATCTGGCATCACCGACACCATCTGAAGTTTTAGCAGATTTTTTGCTCTCTTTATCTTCCAACTTTTTAAGGCAATGAGATTGGATTTTGGGGGCATCTTTCTACTTTCATTCTAGGGATTTTAGAGAGGATTTTGCGAGGTAGAGCTTTGGTTTTTCTTGAGGAGAAAGAGGGAGATTTGAACTAAGTAAGAGATGATGTTCTACATTATGATGATCCTGTCTAAGGGAGTTATTTTGATTTCTATTATGAACTAAATCCTTCTTTCTAGGGTGAAGTTGTAACCCTATTTGATACTTTTTATTATGTGGATTTTTAGTTATTAATGACTATAAGATCTTGTTTCATTCATTATGTTATTTGCAAGGATTTGATTCATTTCATTACTTGATCACCAATATTATGAGTTAGATTGATTATCTAAGCATGGTTAAGGTAGACACCATATGCTAAACCATCTTATTTTGGTTCATTATGTCCTTGAGCTTAATGGGTTTTCACCTCAATTATGTTATACACCGTAGGTAATTAGAACAAGTAAAAATAATTTATTTGAACCCACACACCTAATGATAATGATCATATATTTGAAAGAACGAACCCAAGTGAAGCATTGAATTCAACATTCCACTAGCAAAGGGGCATCATTTAGTGGCGAAATCAGATCTCTAGACCCTTGCATCTTGTTAATCTCCTTACATTATTAATAGTCATTGATTTTTACAATTCCATTCAATTTCTACAATTCTATTCAAAATTACACAATATTCATTTAGCTCTAAATATATTCTTTTTAAGGATAGTGTAGTTTAGTAACTAAAACTAATTAAGTCAATTTGGTCATTCTCTCTGGGATCAACCCTTGCATTGCACACTATACTGTTATACGCTTGTGCATTTGTGAGGAATTATAATTTGAACTATCAAGTTTTTAGCACTACCGAGGAATGATTCCAAATTGATTTGATTAAGTTAGTTATAATCATTCTTTTTATTTTTGTATCTAATTATATAGAAGATTTTTTATTGTTTCCTTCTTTCTTTTGTAGTACTATGAATGAATAGAAGGAGATCACTGAATACATCTCTGTTTCCATTGAACGATCATGGTGACAAAGTAGAAATTGAAACAGAGAGTTTAAGTGAAGGACAAGAAATTCACATGGCTGACAACATGGAGAATCGAGTGGCTCAACAAGCTCAACAGCTAATGAAAGAGTTTGCACACCCAACTATAGGGATTTTACCTTCATGCATTGTATTGGATGATAATATTAGAAATTATGAACTGAAGCATATACATCATAACATGCTTCCATCTTTTGATCTTATAGCTTCAAAGGATCCACTAACATTGATGCATGATTTCTATGCAACAATCTAAACTTTTCCATTGTAGGGGCTAACTAAAAACCCATTATGTATGAGATGTTTTCCATACACTTTGAAAGATGTGGTGAAGACTTGGTTTATGACATGAGCTCCTGGCTCATTAACAAAATGGGGAGTACTGTACAATAAATTCATTGGTAAATTCTATTCCATACTAAAATTGCAGAGTTGAGAAGTAAGATGGCTACTTTTTCTCAATTAAATGGTGAAGCTTTCCATGAGTCATGGAAAAGATTCAAGGCAATTTTGATTCAATGCCCTCATCATAGATATCCACTTGAATTACTTAACTAATTTTTCTATGATAGACTGACATAACCATGCCAAGCTATGGTTGACGATCCTATAGGTGGGCCATGGGAGAAAAGACTCCAAAGGAAACATATGAGCTATATAAAATGTTGGGAGCAAATTCTCAACAAAAGAGTGTAAGAGGTAGATTTAGAGGAATTTATGAAGTAAACTCTAACTCTGATTTATCTATGAAGATGTCAGAGATGGCTAAGCAAATGAAGGCAATGTGCTCTATGATGGTGAACTTGAAACAACCACAACCTGCCCTAGCAGAGGTTTGTTCTTTTTGTGGCAATTCAAGACACTCACATAATATTTTCCCTTCAAAATAATGCTTAATGCAATGAATTCCTACAATCAACGACCATAAATTGACCCTTACTCAAATTCTTATGATCTTGGTTGAAGAAATCATCCTTAATTTTCTTTGAACAATGATAGAACTCAGAACAAAGCTGAAATTTCATTTCAACTACAACAAAAGAAGCTTACACATTAAGAAACCACACAAAGTTTCATTCAAGCAACACAAACCTAGTTCCAGAATAATGCAACCAAATTTCAAAACATTGATTCTAGATTCCATAACATGGAGGCATCCATGAAAAAGATGGGGACATAGTTAGGACAAATTGTAGAAGCTGTACAAAGCCACACACATGGGAAGTTACCTAGCCAACGAGAGCAAGCAAAAGCAATCACAACACTGAGGAGTGGAAAGGTAATTGATAATAAAGTTGGAGAAGAAACTAATAATTCAATTGTTTTCGTAGGATTGGAGAAAGGGAAGAAAAAGCCAGAGGAGGAAGTGCATTCAAGTAAGGCAGTGTTTCCAATAGTTGACTCCCCTATCAACTACGAAGCACCCCATCTTATGATCCTTTAGTCCCTTTTCCAGGAAGGTTGAAGTAGAGCAAGTTTGATAGATCATTTTCTGACATTTATGATATCATTTCCAAGGTTAATCTCAATTTTCCTTTGCTTTATATGATTAAGAATATGCCTTCTTATGCTAAATTCTTGAAGGAACTAAACACAAGGAAGCGTAAGTACAAGCCAAATGAGAAAGTTCTAGTTCCAAAGGTAGCCAATGCAATCTTGCAGGCAAACCTTCCCCCAAAACTTAAGGACACAGGTAGTTTTGATATCTCAATCACTGTTGGAGGGACAAACAAGGTAAAGGCAATGCTAGACTTAGGTGCAAGTATTAATTTGATGCCTTATTCTATTTATATAGAACTTGGATTAGGAGAATTAAAACCTACTACAATCTCTCTATAACTTGCAGATAGATCAGTTAAATATCCTAGAGGTATTATAGAATACATTCTTATATAGATAAGCTGATTATTCCTATAGATTTCGTTGTGTTTGACATGGAGAGGCAAATGATTCTAGAGAGAGAAGTGTCTATTCTTCTAGGACTCCCATTCATGGCAGCTACCAAGATAATCATTGATGTGCAAAATAAGAAGTTGGAAAATGACTATCTTGGGTGAAATTGTGGAATTTTCTATTTATAATTCCCTATTATTACCTTCAAATCCAAGTAGATGTTTTCAAGTTGATGAATTGGACTCACTTGTTTTATTAACGTTTGTGCAGGAGGAGACAATTGATAAACTAGAATTGGTGCTTACTACAGATGGATTGGAGGAAGATGAAGAAATGATAAAGTTAAAAGCAGAACTTGATAGAGTAGAGCAAGTTAGAGAAGGGGAAGTTTCCAATGAAGGGTTGTCACATGTAAACCCAAAAGTGGAACAATCGACTACTACATCACCCCAACTAGAATTAAAGCAATTACCTAAAAACTTGAAGTATGTATTTCTTGGTGAAAACAATAATCTACCAGTGATAATTGCTATTAACTTGTCTGTTGATGAAGAACATAAGTTGATGAATGTGTTGAAAGAGCAGAAAGAGCACAGAGGGGCTATAGGTTGGACCTTAGTAGAGTTAACCCCACTGTATGCATGCATAAAATCTTACTGGAAGATGATTCAAAGACTTCCAGAGAAGATCGAAGGAGACTTAACCCACATATGAAGGAAGCTATGAGAGCAAAGGTGATCAAATTGTTGGATGAAAGTATTATTTATCCAATCTCTGACAGTAAATGGGTAAGTCCAGTACATGTGGTGTCAAAGAAATCTAGTCTTTCTGTTGTCAAAAATGATAATAATAAATTGGTGACAATGAGAATGACTACAGGGTGGTAGATGTGCATTGATTACAGGAAACTCAATGCAGCCATAAGAAAGGACCACTTTTCTCTCCCTTTAATTAATCAAATGCTTGAAAGATTGGCAAGTTATGCTTACTACTATCTTTTAGATGGTTTTTCAAGGTATAATAAATTTCCCATTGCCCTAGAAGATCAAGAGAAGACCACTTTCACTTGCTCATTTGGAACATTTACATATCGAAGGATGCCTTTTGGTTTGTGCAATGCCCCTACAACATTTTAAAGGTGTATGATGTCCATCTTTTCTGACATGATTGAAAAGTTTATTAAGGTGTTCATGGATGCTTTTTCTATTTTTTGAGACTCATTTGATGATTGCCTTAATAACTTAAGATTGGTACTTATAAGATATATTGAAATGAATTTGACACTAAGTTGGGAGGAGTGCCATTTCTTAGTGAAGTAGGGAATTGTGCTTGGACATATTACCTCAAGTAAAGGCATTGAAGTAGACAAGGCAAAAATTGAATTGATTGCAAAATTACCTCCTCCAAATTTAGTCAAGGGAGTTAGAAGTTTTCTTAGTCATGGAGGATTTTACAGATGGTTTATTAAGGATTTCTAATGAATTTCTAGATTGCTTTATAACCTGTTGGCTAAGGATGTAACTTTCTATTTTAATGAGAAATGCCTTGTTGCGTTCAACACCTTGAAAGAGAAATTGACATTAGCTCCAATTTTAGCTATTCCTGATTAGTCCATTCCATTTGAACTTATGAGTGATGCATCAGATTTTTCCGTTAGTGTTGTCCTAGGATAGAGAGTAAACAAATTACCTCATGTAATTCATAATGCAAGTAGGACTCTGAATGAAGCATAATTAAACTATTCCACCACTAAAAAAGAATTGCTTGCAATTGTGTTTACTTTAGAAAAATTTTGTTCTTACTTGATTGACTTAAAGGTAATTGTTTATTCTGATCATGCTGCTTGAGATATTTGCTTATAAAAAAGTATGCCAATCCCAGATTGATCAAGTGGATCTTATTGTTGCAAGAGTTTGACCTAACAGTGAAGGATAAGATAGGGTCTAAGAATGTCGTAGTTGATCATCTGTCCAGATTGGTGGAAGGAACTAATTTTGAGCAAGAAAGAGAAAAGGAAAATAGTCCTATTAACAAGATATTCTCGGATGAGCAATTGTTTTCTTTGAAGGGGACTAAACCTTGGTATGCTAACATTTTCAATTACTTGGTTAAAGAAATTTTTTAATCCTCTTTTGAATTCAAAGGGAAGAAGAAAGTTGTTGTCAATGGTGAGACATTATTTCTAGGATGACCTAGTCTTGTTCAAAATGTGCCCATATCAAATCATTAGGCATTATGTCATGGAAGATGAATAGCAAAGTATTCTGAGACATTGCCACACATTTAGTTGTTGAGATAATTTTAGAGGGAAGATAACTACTCTCAAAATCTTTCAATCTAGATTTTATTGGCCAACTATCTTTAAGGATGCTCATGCCTCTTGTGCATTATATGATAGATGCCAGAGAAAAAGGAACATTAGAAGGAGGGATGAAATGCCACTTATAGGTAACCTTGTCATTGAACTTTTTGATGTATAGGACATTGATTTCATGGGTCCATTCCCACCATCAAATCGAAACTTGTACATTTTACTTGTTGTAGATTATGTGTCTAAGTGGATTGAAGCTATGACTACTAAAACTAATGATGCTAATGTTGTGCTGAGATTTTTGAAATATAAGATTTCCAGGTTTGGCACTCCAAGGGAAATCATTAGTGATAAAAGAACCCATTTCTATAATAAGGTTTTTGCAGCTTTGTTGAAAAAGTACAACATCACTCATAGGGTTGCAACACCTTATCATCCATAAACATCGAGGCACGTTGAAGTCAATAACTAATAGATAAAAGCAATTCTGGAAAGGACCATGAACACTTCAAGGAAAGACTAGGCACTTAACCTAAACAATGCCTTATGGGCATACAAGGCCGCTTTTAAGACCCCAATTGAAATGAGTCCATCAAGACTTATTTTTGGAAAAGCTTGCCATTTGCTTATTGATTTGGAGCATAAGGCATATTAGGTTATTGGTGTGTTGTCATAGGCAACCAAATTTAGAACCTTACTCCAATTAAATTACCTATAGTAGTATCAATAAGGGTCAATCCCACAAGGAGTATCTAGCTTAGTTTTATGCAATGTGAACAAGAAAGGGGGGTGTTTTGAATATAATGAAGAAAGTGTTATTAAAGAAATCTATAAGAGAAGAAAACTTTGGTTCAAGTCAACATCCACCATCAGAATCTCATAATTGATCATTGATGCAATTATAAATCAATTCATACTTTAAATATTCACCATTGGAATTATTTTTCCTATCTCTCCTTCAATATAGTTAATTAGAAAACAATATTCTAATTAACCCTAACCACTAAACAACCCAAGAATAGTGCTAAAGGTATAATCTAATAGCAGCATTAAGATTTGTAGAGATTGGTGGAGCTAAACAACACAACCACCAATGGTTGCATTTAATTTAGTCAAATATTCTTCCTAAGATTTAATAACTACAATGGTAGCAAATTATTAAACCCTGGTTGCTTTGCAAATTAGAGGGATCAAACGATTATGGATTGGATATCTAATCTAGTAATAGATTGTAATGAATAATAAACTATTAGGTGTCTTAGCAATTCAGCATAATAATCATAATCATGAACAAAGAAGAACATTCAACACTCAAAGTATAAATTGAACAATTAAATCAAATTAGATCTCATAGTATATTGATTCTAAGACTTCCGTTTCTTTAAACCAAGAATAAAAGTTGAGCCACATAGGGTCATGAAATCATAAAGAAAATTAAATAAAAGAGAGAAGATTCTCTCTTGTAAGCCGCCAAGAAGTCCTCGCCAAACCCTAGCAAGAAGAACCCCCCAAAAATCCTAGGAAACTGCTATTTATACAGAGTCAAAAAATGCACAAAACAACAATTTCTGCAAGTTTCAAAAAGTAAGAAATGTAATCGAACACCCAAATTACTACCCAATTTTGCCACTCTTTGTGATTGGGGCACTAGAGCGCTAGTTTTGGGCCTTGGAATGTCAATTCTGCTACTAGGTGGGTTGGTGTGAATGGGAATTGGCGCCGACGGTGCCAATTTGCTGTCTAGTAGATATGTGTCCACTATTTTGATAATAATTTCCTCATTTCAATGTAAAATCAGGTGATTCTTCTTAATTAGTTAGATAACTTAGATATCTACAACTTTGATGTTGATAACATTTTCTAAATCATCCTCTAAATATGGCAAAATTAGTATACAAGTGATACCATGTGTAATCTTCAACTCCTTTTTGACATATTTTGATACTTTCTTTGTTTAGTTGTCCTTGATATATTCTTTAGGTCTCAAAATGCCCAGCATGAAAGTTGTAAAAATTTTTCTTGTGTTTCCAGAACATATTAATCATCTCAATCAAAGGTCAGACAAAAGCGTTATGCCCGAAATACAGATTAATGCTGAAATTGTCCAAAATCTTTCAATTGACTTCTTTTTGCACTTAACCACTCCAATTGTCTCCTAAATCAAAATATAAGAATAATGAAAGCATATAGAGGTCAAATAAGTGTAAAATATTAAGTATTAAGGGAATAAAATTTGGTATTTTGTATTCTCATCAAATTCCCCAACACTTAACTCTTGCTCGTCCTTGGCAAAACTCAGATTCGCTCTCCCTCAAAAGAACATTAAGGTTGCAATTATCATAAACAAAGAATAACCAAAACTCTTCGAAACTCATAATATATCATGAACAAATCATTCTTATATAACCTGCAATTATTTAGTAAGCATTCTCTCTTGAAGATGGATTAAACTAAATAAGTAGAACCCTTATGGAAATAAACACTCTACTCTCATGTATTTGAAGGGTATATGTTCCACTCAAATTCGTTCCAATAAAAATAATGTACCATGAGCTTGCATATCTTCTCATTCTCCATCACTAGGATCACATTCATATCATGAATCATAAGGACTTTTATAGGTTGCAATGGGGTCTAGGGTAAAGGTAAGAAATATTTGGAGATGTAGCTCAAAAGCCATTGAAACTAATGAAGTATAAATAAATCAACTCATGATCAAATATTTAAGACATGTAAAATCACTTGTTCTTTTTAGCATCTTTCACCTTTGAATACATGATGTATAAATAGACCCCTTCCCTTGGAATTTTGATATTTTAAATTTTAAGAACAATAATCAGTTCTATTTCGCCAATCATAGTCATTCCATAAATTTTGGCACCCCACACTTTATTTCTTTGCACACCCATACATAACACAATGATGATCTATGGCTTGGGTCAAGATATTATTTTTTTGGGTTTCAAGCTTGTAACATAGGTTCATAATAAAAATCTACAAAGCTCAAAGGGGCTCAACAAGAGGAAAAATTAATAATAAGGTAGGCTATTTGGCTCATATAGTTTAAAATAAAGAAGGCCTTAATCATTTTTATACATGCATGTATCAATGTGATCTCAAAGAGAATCAAGGTAGGTTCTAGAGAAACAAATCCACGGAAAAATATCTCTCATGAAAAAAAAGAATGAGACTAATGTGAATGTGTTAGTCTAAAGGCTTAAAATCTCACTAGCTTTTGTCTATGAAATTTAGTTATCTCCATTCTCAAGGAAAATAACTAAATAGAGAAATTACAAATTAGAAGATTACTTAATCAATCATGTTATGAAATTTTCAAGCTTAGTTGAATTTTGCTCATTACATCCTCAACCTCAAATCATTAGAAACCACCAAAACAAAGGGTAAAACTGACTCTCTCTCAAAGATATTATTTCTTTTTCAAAAATAAAATCATACACAAAAACATAACTTAAACCTAAATTCTCTCCCTCACACTTAAAACTTACATTGTCTCCAATGTAAGGTCAAATGCAAGGAAGATACAAAAAGAACCATAATATAAATGCAGAAATAAGAAGGAAATAAGAAAAGAAACACAAATTCCCCTTAGGTGGCCTCCCAAATAGCATTTTTGTTTATAGTCATTGGCTCAACTCATTGCTTTCTTCTTCAATCAATGTAAACTGGTTATTCCAGATCTAATTCTGCAGCATTCTCAACTTGTAGTCTTTCACAGAAAGGCTTAAGTCTATGACCATTCACTGTGAAAACTTTGGAAGTCGCCAAACTTTGAATTTCAACTGCACCATGAGGAAAAACATTAGTGACAATAAAAGGTCCA